>VXBJ01002941.1:453363-481247 GCA_013400055.1 Nycticryphes semicollaris
TTTTAAAAAAAAGAAATACTGAATAGATAAAACAAACAAGCACACAGAGGCTCCAGAGGCAAACGTGCTCTCCCTGGGGTTGAATGAAACATATGTAATTGCTCGGCAGTACCCCTCGACGAGCACAGCATAACCTAGGCTCCCTAGGACTGTATTTTCTGACTTTTTAAAGAATACATATTGAAGTGCAACTCACCAGCAGTTGGGTGATGGCTTGTGCTGTGATGCTTTTGGCATCCTACATCAAACTGCAGCTGAGAAGTAAATCTCTGCCAATAATTAAGACAGGAAAAGTGAATTGTTTAATTACCTTCATACATCATTCACTGACTTCTTCACGAAGCCGATTCAGATGTCACTAACTCTGACTAATCCAGCCTCATAACTAAAGAAATGCCAACAAAATTGAAGCTACAAGCTTGGCTATAAAATGAAGGGCTTTTAAGTCAAGTTTTGGTTTTTAACCCGTAAAGTGCACTTCCTCTTAAAACTAAGTTGTTTTCCCAAAATGTAGACTGACATGTAATTATACGTTTCAGGAACAGGGTTAAGAGAAATCACACCTGTCATAAGAGCTGGAATAAAGTCAGATGCACTGCCAACACTGCTTGACCTCAACTAGGAACATGGAAGTAGTGGCCCCGGGCTGCCGAGCAGCCGCCTTGTGCCTTGGCTGTAGCCGGGGAGGATGGATGCAGGGAAATGGCTTGTGGCAGAAGAGGGGGTGCAGCCCCCCCGCCCCAGGCTCTGGGCTGCACAGTGAGATCGCTGGGGGCAAATGGCCAGGCTTTACACAAAAGCTTTTCTCCCTGGCTTTGCTGTGGTGAGCCACGTGCTGGTCTGCAAGGAGAGGCTGCTTCATGGTTAGCCACAGAACAGCAACGGGTGTGCAGTCTGACACTGAAGCATTAGTGCTAAAAATAAATTATTTAAATCAGAACAAAGATCAAAACTTCCACTTCCAACTTACATTAAGAGGCAGGATACTAAATTTTAAGATCACATTCTGACAACCATATACCCACAGAACTAGTTATGTGCAAATCAACTTCAAGTTATTCTTGGTAGAGCATAAGCATTTAAATTCCCTTCCTGCCCAAGGTGAGTGGGCTTTGCAACCTGACCTCACAAGCAGAGGATGCACCTGAAAGCTGGCAATAAACCACTGTGTGACACCAGTGTCACGTGTCAGTGTGTCAAATGGGAGCTTCTTGAGAGCAACCCATATTATATTCCTCCTATTGCCAAGTTTGTTTGTTTGTTTGTTTGTTTTCAGCCATACTCTTTCTAACACCCAAACTTGTGTTGTGCATGGACTGAATTGCCTTTGGAGGTGTGATGCTTCTATTTCACAAATCTCCATCACTCATACAACTCAAGCAATAAAGGCAGGTACCAAGAGGAGTATTCTCATCCACCAACTTCAGGTGCTGCAGAACATCCCAAATCATAGAATGGTTAGAGTTGGAAGGGACCTTAAAGATCATCCAGTTCCAACCCCGCTGCCATGGGCAGGGACACCTCCCACTAGAGCAGGTTGCTCAAAGCCCCATTCAGCCTGGCCTTAAATACTTCCAGGGATGGAGCATTCACAGCTTCCCTGGGCAACCTGTTCCAGTGTCTCACCACCGTCACTGTAAAGAATTTCTTCCTAAAATCTAATCTAAATCTCCCCTCTTCCAATCTAAAATCGTTACCACTTGTCCTGTCACTACACTTCCTGACAAAGAGTCCCTCTCCAGTTCTCCTGTAGGCTCCCTTCAGGTACTGGAAGGTTGCTATAAGGTCTCCCTGGAGCCTTCTCTTCTCCAGCCTGAACAAGCCCAGCTCCCTCAGCCTGTCTTCATAGGAGAGGTGCTCCAGCCCTCTGATCATCTTCATGGCCCTCTGCTGGACCTGTTCTACCAGGTCCATGTCCTTTCTGTGTTGAGGACTCCAGATTCCAAATTAAGATGCCATTTGTACAGTCAGTAGAAGACAGGTCAGACGCAAGCTATCTGAGAGTTTCCTCTCCAAAAGGTCCATGAAAAGAACCCCTACCCTGTTGCAGGGTAGAGTCAAACAGGAAGATATCAACACCTTAATAAAAATGGTGTGCTTAGAACAAAAGTTGCACCAAAAAAATGTTGCAGACCCCAACCCACAGTTGATCTGGGAAACAGGGACAGGGGAATTAGGGCTAAAAGAGTCTGCATTGCCAGGTGGCAATGGTCAGGGAGGGACAGAAAACATCCAGTCCCCAGGACATGCTGCTCACTCAGGAAAGCTTCAGCAGCAGGGCTAGGTGTGGGAAAACCAAGGTGTCAGGTAGCTCTGGTGCAAAAGCAATGAGTGCACTCACACATCTGTTTGTGCTGTACTCAGATATTCCCCACATTATGTGTGTGTTGGGCACACAACACCTTCTTGGCTAAAACCCCGATGGGTCAATAACCTCCTGCTCTTCTGTTTCTATTGTGTTTTGGGAATTGTGATTGCACACCCACCCGCTTATTTTCAGCAGGATTGCCAAGACCCTTGGTTTCACCATCATGAGTTGTAGCCCCTCAGAGGAAACACCCGCACGACCTCAGTACTCAAATCAGGATGTGCAGCAAAACACATCACTTGTTGCACAAATTTAAATGAAAATGTTTGTGGGATGAAAATGCCGAAATGAGTATTTGGAAACTGCAATTTTACAGAAGATGCTTCCTACAGCTGTTAGCAGGAAGATGTATATTCTGTATATTTCCTTCTATACTCATGTAAAATACTTTGCAAAGGAAGGCTGCAAGCAGTGGTTTTTGCGTTCTCTTTCTGCTTCAAAACCTGAAGTTCAAGTTTATTACAGATGCTGAAAACACAAGTTTTCTCAGTGCTGAACATCCCTCCTTAAGGGGTGGGTGACTCTCATCCTTTCCACATCAGGCTATAATTTACAAGAGGAAGTTGCAGGATGCTAATCATTATTTTTTTTTCCAAGAACAGAAGCTAATTAAATCTTTTGAGTAATAATATGAAAACAAATGAACCAGCTTAATTAATGCATATAAACAGTAATGTGATTTGTTTGGTTGGTTTCTAGACATCCTATTTGCATGGATGTAGGGCATAGCTAGAGCAGATATATATATATCTATGTGTATATATATCTATATATGTATCTTCACAAGTTGGTGAGTTCCACTTAATTTTTGAGTCATGGATTAATATTTTTCTAACCTCATGATAGAGCAGCTGATTTTCCTTCATCTCTATCTGAAGATATGAGGGAAATTGCAGCTGTGAAGCTGAGATCAGAACGCAGCCTCCTTCATTTGTTCCTGAGTGTGACCCTTACCCTGAAAGGCTGCAATGGATTTAAAAAGTATAAAGAAAGCATACACAATCTCGAAACTTCTTTTGCATTTTCCCTTGGAAACGGAGAAGCCAAAAGGCAGACAGACACAGGTGTGCTCTGGGAGGGGGAATATTATTTTATGTCAAAGGCTCAAGTTCACTGTCCATGTAGGAATGTAAGAAATCACTATGCTGCCCCAGTGGTAACGTTATTTCCCTGTATTACAAAAAAAACAAATGCAAGCAAATTTGCAATTAATAACAGTTATTTTATGGTACTTAAGAGAAGATCAGTTCGTTCTAGGAAATAAAATCACATGCAAGTCCTTCTCTGGAAGAACTGGGCAAAAAGGAGAAGTATAAACTTTGCATTCTTGCCTACTGCAAGAGGCTGTTAGTCATTACAGAGTGGGCTCTTAAATTATTCAGAATTTCTATATGTGTTTTGTTGTTTTTCTGTGCTTATAGAAGAATGTACCAGTTTGGAGAACAAGCAGTACTTTTTCATGTTACTTTGAGGGTGAAATTCAAATAATGAATATTTACTTAAAGTTCTGTATATTCTAAATGCTAAAACAGAGCTTACAGAACAGCTGAACCTAATTTAGATGTGTCAATAGCCATGTAATATCCTCCTCCTCCTCTTCAGTTAATTAATACTAATTCAAAAGACTGAATTATCAGCCTAGAGAAAGGGCACCTATCTTTGGAACTGTTTATAATTCATCATGTCTTCAAAACTGAGTAAAAAAATAATAAAGGTAGGATTAATTGAATAATTAACAGCAGCTGCCACATTCTGACTCTCTCTTTTCCAATCGCGAAGATGGACTGGTTTGGAATATTGAGCTGTAGCAGACAAATGGAACAAAGTTATTTTGTGCTCTCTTTGCTTACAAGATGTGAAGCAGATAGAAACACCCTTTGCAAATGCAAAAACTACTTTTTGGTAGAGGTTTTAGAACACTGGACACTAGACAGGCAAGGAAATGGAGAACCTACCCATCATGTTACCATTAACGTATCCTCTTTTTCCGTAAGAATATAAAAGGATCACGAAGGAACACTTGAGAACTAGCATCAAAGGGCATTATTTAAAGGTCTTGAAGACAAATTTACTTTCTCTTTCCTTTTCAGATGATACACAGAAGAGGAATGGAAAATGACCTCCTGTGTGCTAGTGGTCAAAACTTTCCACTTCTGTTAGAAAGAAGCATCTGACAAATTCAACTGTCTCCATCAACCGGCCGCTGCAGAGCACGTGTATTATTTTTGCCAGGATCTAGCTAATTCAGGAGTTGTTTTTCACTTCAGCCCATGAAGGGGAACATTGGAGTCAATATCCTTGAGGGAGCTCCCCCCTCCAACAAATTAAGAGTTTCAGCCAATAATTCTAAGTTTGCAAATGTAATAATGGTTATACGACAATAATTTAATCAGAAAAAGGCTGAATTAGAATTCTCAGACTTATTATGTTACAGATGGGAACTGAGGTACCTGGATTAACCCTTCTGTGTCATCTTAAAAACCAGTTCTTTCCAAAGAAATCAATAAAATTCTCTCCCTCTTCTTGCAAGACTTCCCTCATCTGACTTCAGTCAATTTGTTCTTTTCAGGATGTGAAATAACTTCTTCAGAATGCACCACAGTAACTCAGTAAATTGGCATCCTTACAAAGAGCAAAAGCTAAGAACACAAGAATTTTTAACACTAGTGCTGAACACTAAAACCCTTGCCTTTTTTTCTCTTGACAAAGATATGAATCAAGTTTCACAGTTATGTATATATAAGGAAAATTAATAAATAAAAAAGTCAAAAGTCTGCATTTTTGTGTTTAAATTTCAGAGCAGGGAATGATGTTTAGATATTCAAAAAGAGCCTATGGATATTCTAACAAAAGAAAGCAAAAGGGCTAAGTTTGGCCTATTTCCCACCAAAATGGGACCAGGTAAGCAAAACTATGACAAAATTTGCATTTTCCTGCTATCATACACCACTTCTTTTCCCTAGGTGGAAACCAAGAGATGGCTGACAGTTTTCAGTACTAGAAGCAACCAGAAGACATGACTCACCTTCATAGATTTTTCTGCTAGGCTTTGGATGGTGGAGGCTTCTGCTGCAGAGCATCAGGTTTGGAGGGGAACCATGCAGTGTGCCTGTAGGTGCCTTTGGCTTCTTCTCAACTGTATCCCAGGGTGATGGTCAAGAGGGCGCTTGTAGTTGGAATACAGCTAGATGCCTCATTTTGCCAAAAAACTTCCCCTTCTCTGTCAAGGGTTTCCACTGATAACACTCCCTCTGGCCCCAAGCCCCTGGTAATAGAGGGGGGAGGCTCTGGTGAAGCCTCATCTGGAGCACAGTGTCCAGTTCTGGGCTCCCCAGTTCAAAAAGGACAGGGATCTGCTGGAGCGTGTACATCATAGGGCCACAAAGATGATTAGGGGCCTGGAGCATCTCTCTTCCAAGGAAAGGCTGAGGGCCTTGGGTCTTTTTAGTCTGAAAAAAGAGAAGACCGAGGGGGAATCTGATCAACACCTACAAAGACTTAAAGACTGAGTGTCAAGAGGACGGGGCCAGTCTTCTTTCAGTGGTGCTCAGTAAGAGGACAAGAGGTAATGGGCACAAACTTGAGTATAAGAAGTTCCATCTAAACATGAAGAGGAACTCCTTCACTTTGAGGATGGCAGAGCCCTGGAAGAGGCTGCCCAGAGAGATGGTGGAGTCTCTGTCTCTAGAGACATTCAAAACCTGCCTGGACATGTTCCCATGCAGCCTGCTCTAGGTGGACCCGATTTGGCAGAAGGGTTGGACTAGATGACCTCCAGAGGTCTCTTCCAATCCCGTATCATTGTGTGATTCTGTGATGACTGATAGGCAGAAGCCAATAGGATCTAATGCACCTTCAGTGGAAGGGCAGCCAGGGAAACAGTGTGATTTATATCACATATATAGTGTCATCCTGTAGTTAAAAAAGGTATTAAGTGCCACTGAAAGCTGGAGTAAGGAGCATATCTAGATTTCACAGCTGCACCTTCACCCGGTGTACTTCCATTTTACTGCTAGCTTGAAATCACATGAAACACAACTGCAAGTATCTCACACCAGGAAATTCTAAACAGTCCAGATGGTATTTTTCAGTTGAAGCTGTTATCACTGTAACAAACAACTGCTCACAACAAAGCAGAATGAACAAACGATGTACCCATTTAATTCAAGTTTGTATTTCGTGTTTATTTGCACAATACAAATCATTTAACAAATGTACTATTTCAGTTTCCACTGTAGACTTTTAGGTACTATTCTCAGTTGCTTTGGCTTGGCAAAGTTACTGGTACCACCTCAACACCAGCCTTACTCTCCGGTGTTTGCCCTTCACACACATGCATGGATTGTACCTTAGTGTCATATATGTAGCTGTGATAACTAATTAGAAGAAACAGAATATTTTCTACAGAATATTTAATGCAAAAATGGAATCTTGAGGAGTTTTTACAGCTGTGCTGGGGTGTGAAATGGTGTGCCCTTTCAAAAAACATTACAGTCACTATCTTCAGGACAAATACTAAAGCAGTGAGTTCTGTACACAGATATCACCACCAGGTACTGATTATAAGATCACTTTTTTCTAGAAAACACCAAATAAATACAAGCAATATATGAAACATAAGCTGTGGTCAGCTACCTATTCTAAATCATACCTGTGAAAATACAAATGGGCACGTTGCAAATATGTAAAGTGCTTTTAACATCGAGCAAATGAATGCATCTAGTGTCGTACCACAGGCAAATATATATCCATTTTGGACAAAATAGTCTCCATGCAATTAGTCAGCAGCAACCCCCTGCATTCATTTATAATACTAAACTAGTATATTATTACTTCAGTCATACAGGTTTTAAAGTCAGGATACAGTGTGTACACTTACAAAACTCAACCAATGCTCCACATCAGCATACATTTTGAGCATTGCTACAGCAAGGTGGTGGTTTGTTGGTTTTCTTTTCTTTTTTTCTCCTTTTAAGCTAAGCCTTTGGTAGTGTACATGCAGTGTACACGGAAGATACCAACACTGAACCAATGCGAGAGCTCATTATGCAGCTGACAGGAATGGAAAGAAGAAAAAATCAAACGCAAATTTAATGGCTTTATGCACTGTGCTCCTCCAGTCATGCTCTATTTTCACGTGCCTTCCTGCAGGTAAGAGTTTAGACATGCAATTCAAGCAAGTGATTGCTTTCAGTTCAAAGACAGGCCATTTACTGCCAAGACGACCCTCCAGAATTGTGCTGAATTCAATTATACTTCCTTGCCTCAAGTTCAACAACACTTTTTTAAACTCATTGCTTGCCTTCAGCACAATATCTTTGGTTATATCATCCTCCTCTATAGACTTGGTTCCGTTTTTGCTACTGAAAGGCATGCCCACAGTTATTTCAAATTTGTACCGATCAAACATTTTCATGTGGCAGTTATGCTTTGTCAAATACTTGAGACGGCACAATTCTTCCTCCTCCAAGGTAACATTTTTGGGGTCACAAAGAGGGTAGGTTTCACCATACAAGCACCTCATCCAATCGCCAATAAAAAGTGGAAGCATATTTATTGCAGACTCGGCACTATTGTCGATTTCTGTAACACGCACATACTTGAACCGCCCAGTCCACGTCACTCTGTGTCCTTCCAGGTGACTACATNAAATACAAGCAATATATGAAACATAAGCTGTGGTCAGCTACCTATTCTAAATCATACCTGTGAAAATACAAATGGGCACGTTGCAAATATGTAAAGTGCTTTTAACATCGAGCAAATGAATGCATCTAGTGTCGTACCACAGGCAAATATATATCCATTTTGGACAAAATAGTCTCCATGCAATTAGTCAGCAGCAACCCCCTGCATTCATTTATAATACTAAACTAGTATATTATTACTTCAGTCATACAGGTTTTAAAGTCAGGATACAGTGTGTACACTTACAAAACTCAACCAATGCTCCACATCAGCATACATTTTGAGCATTGCTACAGCAAGGTGGTGGTTTGTTGGTTTTCTTTTCTTTTTTTCTCCTTTTAAGCTAAGCCTTTGGTAGTGTACATGCAGTGTACACGGAAGATACCAACACTGAACCAATGCGAGAGCTCATTATGCAGCTGACAGGAATGGAAAGAAGAAAAAATCAAACGCAAATTTAATGGCTTTATGCACTGTGCTCCTCCAGTCATGCTCTATTTTCACGTGCCTTCCTGCAGGTAAGAGTTTAGACATGCAATTCAAGCAAGTGATTGCTTTCAGTTCAAAGACAGGCCATTTACTGCCAAGACGACCCTCCAGAATTGTGCTGAATTCAATTATACTTCCTTGCCTCAAGTTCAACAACACTTTTTTAAACTCATTGCTTGCCTTCAGCACAATATCTTTGGTTATATCATCCTCCTCTATAGACTTGGTTCCGTTTTTGCTACTGAAAGGCATGCCCACAGTTATTTCAAATTTGTACCGATCAAACATTTTCATGTGGCAGTTATGCTTTGTCAAATACTTGAGACGGCACAATTCTTCCTCCTCCAAGGTAACATTTTTGGGGTCACAAAGAGGGTAGGTTTCACCATACAAGCACCTCATCCAATCGCCAATAAAAAGTGGAAGCATATTTATTGCAGACTCGGCACTATTGTCGATTTCTGTAACACGCACATACTTGAACCGCCCAGTCCACGTCACTCTGTGTCCTTCCAGGTGACTACATAAAATCTGAGTACGTGCCATGTTAGTCTCCTTCCATGACCGGGGTCCGCAGAGGAAAGCATACTGATTCCATGTCAAGGTGGAGTTGTAAACTTTCATTCCCTCGGATCGATACACGTAGAACCAACAGAACAACACTACAGCCGTGATCCACACCAGAATGAGCTTCACAATTGAGCTTCGAGTGAGGGATTTAACCACTTCAACCACAGAGAAGTTAACTTTGGTCCACCATCGCAAGAGCAAAGGAACAGTGCACAAAACCAGAGTCACTACAATCTTCACGAGCTCCAGAGACACAAACCACTTAATGAAATGAATCAGACACATCAGTGCGATGCCTACACCTAGCACTGGGAGGGCAAAGAGGAACAGGAAATAACCAATTGAGGCGCGAACGAGCCCAATGCCAGAGGACTCCCGCAGAATGACCACAGAGAGCTCACACCACATAAAGCAGACCAGATACGGGACCAGGTAGCAGTAGGTGCCTTTAAAGTTCCGTAGCTGTGCCATTCTAAAGAAAAGATAGAACAAGTACAGAAACAGAAGGCATGGGATGCTAACATTTATCACAAAGAAATGGCCTACAGGGACAGTAAAGAAGGTTTTACCTAAGAATTTCAAGTAGCCGAAATTCCCAGGTAATACCTGCAACAGGGATAAGCAACCTGCTGTTATCTCAGTCATTAATGCTCTCCGTGTGTAAGGTTCTGCACACGTGCTTAAGCTCATGTAACTCGTCACTGTGAAGAAAACTGAGACGGTAGCTAACTCTGAACATGGTATGCAGTCTTTGCTCGCTATGGGGAAGGAGAAAATGACAAAGAACACCGAGAGTAAAAAATAAATGTATGGCTCTAAGTGATTCCACCCAAAGTTCACCTCAGCTTGCTCAACATCTAGGTTGGGTTCAAAACGAAGCAGTAAGTCAGTCAAAGTGCGGAAGTTTTCCCAAGCCTTACTGTCCTGAAAAACCTTCAGTGTGCAAATCACCATAGAAATGAAGGACAAGTAGAATATGACTAACGGAATAATGAAGGCAAAAAAATCAATTGTCAGATTACTGATGATGAAGAAAAAGATGAGAGCATTGATATGGTGTGTTGGAATAATGGTAGACAGCCAATGCATTCCTGCCTTTGATGCAATATCTATAAGGTATTCTTTAATTTCCATAATGGCATGAAGCGGGTATTTTACAACCTGTAAAAAGAAAAAGAAGTATTTTATTTATGAACATTTTTGTATCTTTACATCAGATATTCTTAGCTGAAGCAACGGCAGTCAGTTGTCTAATCTCAGCTGACATGAAAGATTTATATTTCAGACAAATGTTGCCAATAAAATGAGATTACTGTGTCTGAGATTATTAGCTCTGTTTTGATTAATTCAGTCAGATGAAGCTCAGAGGCGATTTTGATTTCAGGAAAGATGTATCTCATTACCTTTGACACATATTATTAAATGGTTTCCTAGTCAAATATTCTGCTCCGCTAACCTCATACCGAAGATAAACTACACAGCTGCAGTCCTGTACTACCTTAGGTCATTACTTGAGCTGTGAGGACCAGAGCTTTAAAACACTTAACTCTGTCACTATTTTGCAAGGATTATGCTACATATTACGCTATGTATGCAAATACACTACAGGAAGTGGTGCATATCATTCATACCAGCTAACAGGAAGTCTTTACAGCTAGGCTTTAGCTTTAAAACAATTCTTCCCAAGCATCTAGGGATGCAGCTGTCAAAACCTGCTTTGGAAGCCCCCCCCATCCCTACCAAATGATAATGGGGACAACAAAAAGACAATTGCAAACAAAACTCTCATATCATCAGCTAGAAACCCCCTACCTTACTTGAAATTTATGCCCGTATTGAATGCATACACCTTAATTTTCCCTTATCTTTTTACTACCTAGAAAAGCACCAGTACAGAAAATCACTAACAGCAAATTCCACCATTCTTGAATTCCTTCAGAGCAGAACTTTTTCACACCTCAAGGCTATGCATAATTTTTCCCACCTGCTTACTTCTGTTTAAGATATGAAGCTTATAATAACATCTATAATAAAAAAATACAGCAGTTATGATAGGAATGTAATGAAGGTAGATTGCCTTCTTCCAGGAAAAACCACTTTCTCTTTCTCTTAAGCATATGGCTCATACATATGAAACTGTAAATGTATAGATGAAGTCTAAAAAGAATTTTTAGCAACAATTCTGTACTGACCTATATAGACTAAACTTCAGCTTTAAGAGTCAAGTGCAAGTCACCTCTGTCTTGTCTGAAATGTGTTAAGAGCTTTTCAACATAACCTGTTGAGTATTGCCTTTTTACCTTCAGTCGCAGGGGCAACTCTTCAGGAGTTTTCCCTGCCAATTCATCATCTTCCTCTTCCTGCATAATCAGGTTAGATGGGATGATTCCTTTTGCGTACTTCTTAGTAATTTCAACAAAGTCATCCAAAGCAATAAATTTTTTAGCTAAAAGAAAATTAAGACTCTGAGTAAACAGTATGCTTTGAGTAAACACTATCACTACAACACTGTACTGTTTATGAGTTGGAATATTAATTTTCTTTCCTGGCATTAAAGAAGGTCTACTCTGGGCATCAAGAACTGAACTGCCGACAACACAGGCTTACCTTGCAACTTGTTCTGACATCTGGGCTGAAAACAAGCAACTGCTTGTGCCAGCAACGTACCACTAAATCTTGTCAGACAGCTAAGTTTGTAATACCAGTAAGTAGGAGAACAGAGTGCATGAAAGTAGCTTCTCTGCAGATATTCCAAGGAAGAACATAATAGAAATATTGCTAGATTAGGTCATATAATTTTAAATCATAAGCTAATATAACTTTGGTAACTTCTTGAGAGAAATCTTTATCTAGCAGCCACATTGAAGAGAGTTATCTGTACCTTACTAACTGGAAAACTGGCTTCTGATTTGGCAGCTATGTGGCCACACAAACTCTATCAACTGTTATCTAAAACAGGTAGCCAGCAACAAAATCTACTTGGCTCAGGTGTACACAGAGACAAAATTTATCACCCTGCCCTTCAAGACCCTTATCCACTCCTGTGAGTAGAAAGGGAGCAGAGAGGTTACTTCCAAAAACTCTAGGGATGCTGCAAGACAGAAGATGATTTATACACAGCTTCAAATTCTTTTCACATTAGCCTGGATTAGCTAGTTTCCATGCTAGACAAACTTGATGTCGTTTGTAAAGGAACATAATTAACAGCAACTTTTTTTCCTTACACTAAAGCAAATGACACTGCTGTAGATACGAAAGATTTTTGAATGACAAAAATCTGTAACACATCTCCCACGCAGTAACTTTAGCTAGTCAGCTGATACAAAGATATGAAAGCTCACCTGCTTAATACTAACTTGAGATTTTAAAGAGAAAGAACTGTTTCGCTAAATTTAAAAATCAGAGGATTTTCAGTGGGTTTGAGCCTACTAATTTAATTTAAAAAAATGCTACATTTACAGAAGTGATAAATAAATGTATCAGTATTTAATATTGAAAACACTGTAGATGAAGAACAAAATAAAATACTTTGTCAAGATAGCTGCTACAGGAAGAGAGGTGTTAGAAGAGGTCAACAGAAGAACAGCTTTTGCTTTAATCTCACACACGGACATTGCCTTTTGCTTGAACTTCTATTTTTATTTCCCACCACCTCATAACATGATCCCGCATATCCCATCAAATACCATCTGGCATTCCTCCCAAGAAACAAGAAAGGATTTGTTTTTGCTGACTATTCTTATCATTCAGAGACTGTGAGGCAACATAATTTACACAAAACAATTCCATGAGACTCCTTAGCTGACTTGATAGGGTACAGATCAAGCCTAATACCAAGAGGGTCATTGAAATTTATTGTCTTATTGCGAGAAAACATCCAGTACTACCACAGTCTTTTTTGTGTGGAATCAGTAAGTAGACATGGTTAGAACCTTACCAAAATTCCTTAACGGCACTTTTACAGGACTGTGGTGTGAGAAACGGGGACCTAACATGTGGGACATCCTGAGAGGAAAGGAGTTACCAGCTTACTACATATAGATGGCCTGTCAAACGTAATGACATGTATACTCTCAGACACACAACAACTGTCTATTGACAATGTCAGCTCTAATCTTCTGTTTATACTTCCGTTAAGGATGGCCCAGATCAGGTATCTGCAAAAGCGTATCTGGCTTAAAAATTATTTCCCAAGTATTGGCAATGTATTAAAGCCAAAGGAAGAACCTCCAGACAGCAAGATAAATGGAGAAACTCAGTGGATCAGAGAAATAAATGCTGGAGAGTAACCGCTGTCTTGTTCATCCACAAAAGGATAAGAGCTCTCTAGAGAAGAAATAACAGCTTAACTCCTACTTTAAGTGTTTGATGAAAACTTTTCGTTTTTAAATGTTATTAGTATTTTGTCACCCAAGTGTCTCTTAAATTGATATAAAAAGCGTATGTTGTAGATTCTACTTTATTATTCATAGGGTTTTTTCCTTCAATTTGGTTATGACAAATTCCCCTGACTCCCCCATCCACCGTAGAAAAAGAAAAATATGCACATCAATTTCTGCCTACGCTTACATGTAGATTCATTTACTCTCCTGTTATTTTATCTGCCATTTAAGCCTTCAAAAAAAAAAAAAAATAAAATTGCCAGTTCCTTTTCTGACACCCTTTGAATTACTAAAGAATCGAGAACAAAATGACTTGCTTTGCACTCACGCTCTATCAGCATGTGCCAGCTCAGCTAAAGGATGGCAAGAACCCCAGTGTCATCCATTAAACACCAATGCAACATAGAGCCAACAAACCCAGAGACATCTTTGTTATGATACAGTGACCAGACTACAAAACACAACAGTCTTACCCTTGAACCACTATTTCTGGCTTTCCAGAAGTGGCAAGGGAGTCATAAGAACAGCTGACCTACTCTCACCAAAGTTTTGGTAGGGCCAAAATCTTAAGTCTCCAAAATGCTACTTCTCCCATCACCAACTCCCTAACTCATATATACACAGGCATCATCCCTCCTCCTCTTCTATTTCAGTGAATGTAAAACTGAAATGCCTTGCTCTTCTTAGGAATGTTATTTTCAGAAGTCACCTGTATAACAAACACAGCCCTTGAAGGTAAAGGCCAAACTGACCTAAGGAAATGTAAATCTAATCTTTCAAGTTTATTCCTGCAAGGCCCCCGGATTTGGCTCACTAATCTGCATATAATGCTTTGGATGCACATATTCTCAACTATAGATATATAAGTAAGTAATATGCTTTGTGACATTTTCAAGTGCTTTTCAAGAACTGATCTAAATTGCATATCAACTATTTCGTATGACCTACTGCATTTCAAGAAAGTGAGACTTTTCCTGACAATGATTAATTGAACCTTATGTTAGATTAATGTTCTTGAAAGACTACAGATGCTGCATTGCTTATAATTCATTCTCTTAATTTAACAATTTGGCTTTCCTCCTGAAGGCCCAGCAGCATATCAGCATTTCTTAGGTATGCAAAGTTAGGGAGACCTTTATTTCAATTCTAACCCCCCACTGCCACCATATCTTACAAAACTCACAGACTTAGGTCTACACGTCTGACCCTGTGTGTTTTGAGCACTTTATTTCTTCCTCCTATATGAAATAAACTGCCCCTAAGTTTTGCAAGAAGTATCTTGGTGCATCTTTTCTATATCAATGCTTGAACAAATATGAAAAGACAGACATTAATTATAAAGGAATGGCAAACAGAAGCAAGGCAAATAGAATGAGGAATCTGTCTGCATTAAATGGTTGCATAATTAGTTCCCTTGTAATCAGAAAGCTTACTACAGTTCAGAACTAAAAAAAAATTTTGGAAGTGCAAAATTTTTTTGCTGAATAGACTGGTAAGTGCTGAAAGGGCAAGAATATAAATATAACAAGTGACAGGCAAATTCCTTTTAGTGTACTAATCACTGCCAACTCAACTGTAATCGTGATGTCTTCTGCGAGTTCATATGCAGATCAGTTATTTACCTTGCACATATAATGTATTGATACTATGAGTGTATAGCATCCCAACTTGCCATATCATCTTACTCTGGCAGAACAAAACCCCTCAGCAAAACAAAACAGAGACCAGAACCACAGGCAAAAGTTGAGAACAGCAGCATGCACTCACATTCACTGCTCACTAATCGCTCCAGCATTCTTCTCTGCTTCTGCACAGACTTTGGGACTGGCCCAGGTTGCTTCTCACCATCTGGTTCAACAACAAAAGTACATGGAAAGTCAAGGCAGTTAAAGTGATCAAACAACTGAATTTTTTTTTAAGCTACAATATCTGTAGAATGGTATTTCTTCAAAGTCAGGAATAGACAAAGTATTCCTATAAAGAGGTATAAAGTGGCTATACAGCTTTCTATTCTCCTATTAGTTTATTAGAAAAGGCTTGAATATAGCTAACACACAGTGACATAATGGCAGAGTGAGCTGGGTTTGAAATTGAAGTATCTAGTAGGATATTATTTGGATGACTCTGAAGCAAAAAAAGTCGAAGCCATAAAAGATTTATTTTCCATGGACAGCACATGCTGAATGAAGATATTTTTAGTATTTGGTGATTTGATTAAGGACTCACACGAGTGACAACCTAAAGCCAGAGTTGGTGGGCCTTTTTGAACTAACTTAATAGGTCCAGAGAACATAGTTATTGAAAGGCAGTTAGAGTCATTAACAAACCTTCATTGTCCACTTGCCCAACATTTTCCAGCAGTTCAGAAACTGCTAATTGCTTCTTCTTTTTAGGGTTTAATTTCCAATACATGACTAAGGCAGCTTTCCTCACAGCTCTCTCCAAATCAGTCTCAGATGATAATTTTTTCACTTCTTGCTCGTTCTCAGAAGTGATACCTCAAGAAAAAAAAAAGCCATCAGATAATAGTATCACACACCCAGGCAGAAATTACAGATTTGCCCACAACTTATTTTTCACGGTTTAATTTGAAATTTCTCAAGTTTCATTCACATCTTGACCACCTAAGTAAATTATTCAGATGCCCTTCTGTGCTCATTGCTTATCAAAATCTAATGATCTTTAAACTGTACTTCAAAGACTGCACAAGACACCTTATGTATCTTTCGAAGAACAGCAGTTCAGGCAAAAGGTGGTAGGGATATGAATGTGACATGTAAAAGGCAGCAAGAATTCAATGAAAGGAGTGGGGTTTTTTAGTTGTGGGTTTTTTTTTTATTTTTTTTTTTTTATTTTTTTTTATTTTACATAAGAGTTCAGATACTTGGCAGATGTGAGGAGACCATTCCAAGCGTGGGAAGTAGTACAAAGGAAGATGTGAATCAAAGTGAGAAGACAACAGTGAAAAAGACCAATTAAGAGATAGTGTTTCAGAGGGCTAAAAGAATGAAACAACAGCAAGTAGGTGGTGTGTGGTTATGTATGACCTTCACCATAAGAAATGAAGCTTCAATGAAAGGTGGGGAAGGGAAGAACAAGCATGAATTCCATGAAGGAATCAATATAATGCTTTTATTAGCAGTATCAGTAATTAATGCTTTTTTAAATTACCTATTTGAACAGGCTGTCAGGAACTACTCACGTAATTTTGTCATGAATGTTCCCAGTGTATTTTAACCCCTCTTTTCAGTGTTAAAATGAATGTAGTA
Source organism: Nycticryphes semicollaris (assembly GCA_013400055.1). Classification (NCBI taxonomy): domain Eukaryota; kingdom Metazoa; phylum Chordata; class Aves; order Charadriiformes; family Rostratulidae; genus Nycticryphes; species Nycticryphes semicollaris. Next base: position 470,130 of record VXBJ01002941.1, read on the forward strand.
TTATTTTGGTTAAAGTGGGACGAGCAAGCAAAAAGTCTCAGAGAACCCATACCTCTTCTGTCTGCCAGGCATCTACGCAACAGTTTGACAGCTTCTCTTCGACCTTGCTTAGCAGCAAGGATGAACCAGTCAACAGCGCTACAGTTGTTAAGTTCTTCATCCTCCTCCTCTGCTAATCTTAAGTAGTGTTTCCCCACCTAGAATAGAGAACAGAATTCCTTCAGTTACTGACCTATACTCTACCCTCTCTCTCCCTGTCTCTCTTCCCCCACACTCTGGATCTCAGCTAGAATAAATTCTCTCTGAACAAAAGGTCAAAAGATTTGCTCCTAGCACTAAAGAACATTGCTGTAAGTCGATCTTCTGCAGGGAAGATCAGTTTCCAGAACTGGAAGCAAGAAGGAATTGCAACGCATTTGGCCAGGCCAATGAATTAGTTGTTGTTGGTCATTGGGCACCTAACAGGATCAGGTAAAGCTCCCCATGTTAGAACTTTGCTTGAATTCTTTTCTTCCCATAACACTGGTCAGACAACACTGCTAGCCTCACTTTAGAAGCACAAAAATTAAGTGTAATAGCCTGGTGCCAGTGACATTCAGAAATTCAGATGATGTTATTGACAAAGGGCCTTGCCACGGAAGGAGGCTTCAGCACTGAAATCCCTGACTCATAGCAGTTTAGCCACTGAAAGTCAACGCAACCTCATGATTAATTAGTGAGTGGAATAAAACTAATACTGCTTAGGCATCAAGCAAATTCAGTGAAATAGCCTGTATTAATCCTCCTATTCAGGATTACGGAAATTATCAAGCAATTGCCTGTAATACTGTTTTACAGAGAAGAAAAAACACTTACTTTTTTCTTCCTTCTATAGAACTGAAATATATGATAACATACCAGTAAATATATTTATGCAATAGCATGAAACACTTCTGCTTATCATACCCCAAGGCAACAAAAGATGATACGTCAAGAAAGCGGCCAAGACTATTGGACATTTTGTCTTGTGTGCATGGAGAATCTGGGAAATGCTTTTGCTTGGCTCAGGGCACCCCCTCTCTCCCTTCTGTTACTGCAGTTCCATCCTAAGAGCGATTAATGCAGTACAGCTCCCTAAGAACACAGTACTATCTGCTGAAAAAAAAGCCTGTTTGAGAGTTTCTCCAAAACTTTCCATCTGGTATTACTGCTAAGGGTGACTTAAGAAATACTTTTGAAAGATTAATAGTTCATATTATTCCCATGTAGACTAAATTCACCGATATAATCAAAAAGATCTTTTTCTTCCAGCAAAGGTTAGGTCTCCAGCCTTTCAACTGGTTTCATAAACATGAATGCCCCAATAACTTCTACGTAGTTATTAAACCCACAGCACCTACAGTGAAGCTATCCAAACCCATACAGAAATAAGAGGGGGAAAAAAAATAATGAAGTAATCCAAAAGTCAGAACTCCACACTGATTACAAAGTCATGCCAGAGTTCACAACAGGCAGCGCACACATACAGTGGAAGATCCAGAAGAGAGTGCATGAGAAAGGGGAAAGGCGGGGGGAGAAAAGAAAGAAAGATTTCAGAAATTTCCCGGTAATTTATCACCCGACTGCAGATGTACCTTCAGCTATTTATTTCAGAAAGGAATTGCTTGAACAAGTTACACAGTAAATGACATCCTCTGACAAGAACAGCTGTTTCTCGAGCATGTTTATATTTATAGTCAGTGAGATTTTGAGCAAAGCTTCAAGAGTAGTGGCACATAATGATGCAGCTCTTAGGTTTCTAAGGATCTCTTGAACAGAGAAATTTGTATTACAACATAAATTACCAGATTTTGGAATTAATCATATTGCACAAGGCTAATGCAGAAGCAAAACAATAGCATGACACCTGTTTTCTGATAGAAGTGTTTTTTGACTTGCCTTTGGGTTGCTTAGGGTTTTTTTTTTGTTTGGCTGTTTCTTATTTATTGTTTGGCATTTGTTGGTTTATTTGTGGTGGTGTTTGGGTTTTCTGGGGGGAGAGTCAGGGGAGGTTTAATGGTTTTGTGGTGGGTTTTTTTNTCATCATTAAGATTTGATCATCTACCCTGTCCAAAAAAAACCCCTACAGAACCTACCCCCAAAATCAGAGAACCAGAAACTGATTTTCCTGTGTTTTGATTATAAAATTACAAGCTTTTGTGTATACTGATAATTTTGGTAGGAAAAAACCCACCTCCAAGTCCTGTAAGAAACTTCAAGACTTTCCATGAAATACCACCGGAAGGTCTACCAGCTCCCTCTGAACAAGCCCATGCAACAGCCACCTTCCATGTCATCACGACGCTTCTACACAGAACAACCTGAAGGTGGCTGCAAAGCTCTGGTCTGCAGCAGTCAGAGGAAGAACTGGTGGGAAAAGGTGTTAACCTCAGATTTGTCATTTAAGCAATAAGAGATACGCTCTTTCCCATGAGCTAAAACTGTGTGTGAAATGAAGTCATAGTTGCTAATGGCTTCACACAGACCTTCAGGCTCTACTTCTCCAAAGGTTGCTTTCACCTGTGGGCTTTGCTGACCAAGGTGACTATTCCAAGCAGTGCCCTTGCAGAGATCCTCCGGTGAAAGACAGAGATTCTTTTTCTCCATTACAGAATTCCAGCTGTGGGAGTCTCATTTACATAATTGCTGCACAGTTATTTCTCAATAAAGAAACTACATAAAGCTCCAGTAATGCAGGTTGACAGCCACTCAGAGTGCATTTATTTCCATAGTCATAGCAGGCCTACTTTTGAATAAACTCATAGCAATAACTACAAGCCAGTGAACCGTGAGATTTCTTGTATTTGACTCTTAATTATTAGCAAACAACACAATGGTGCCATCTCAGCTTCTCATTCCTCCTCCTACAAAGGTAGGAAATAGATTTTTTTTTTTTAATCGATTCTAAAAAGATATAAGACAAAGAAGAAAAAAAAATTTTTTTTAGGGTTTCAAAACTAAAAGTTAACTCTCTACAAGTCCCAAGAAATTTCATTGCATAGAAAAAAACAACTGTATTTGGGTTTGCTGTTCAGGCAATCAATTCATCCTGAGTGCATACTGAAACAAAATAGCATGCTGGATCTCTTTACAACAAGAATCCTATTACTGTGTGGGAACAGAAAGTGTTCACAGTTAAACAGATAAAGGAAGGGAGTGAAGGTGGAATGAATTAAGGTCAAAAAAATATTTTTATATACATATACACGCACGCAAAATAGGCTTAGATTACATAAGGCACTTCGTACTCAACTGGAAGTTATCTACTGAAAGAATGTTTATGCTTCATCTTGTGTGGAGGAATAGAGCCAAAATGTGGCTTTTACAGCCCGTCAAGGCTAAAGCTTCATCCTCTGCAAAGTCACCGGCAGTTTCAAAGGTTATGAATTTGTTGCTGTCTCCGGTTACAACCCCAAGGACACCCTGCACCTCAAACAAGTTGAACTGGAGTGGGGAGCGATCCTGACACTGACATACATTTTTTATTATTTCTCTTTAAACCAGCAGTAAAAGGATTACTTCCCCAACCCCACCTTTTATTTTTGTCTGCAAGAAGAGTGGCGATCCTCAGGGGAAAAACCCAAACCACCAACAAGCATGCAGGAGACCATAACCATTCCCTTTTGCCACCAGAGCTGAAGCTGGAAAAGAACACTCAAGGAACACACTAGCCAAGTTAAACACAAATTATACCCCTTTCAAACAATTTTAAGCTATTTATTCTACACCAATACACCCGAAAATGGAATGCAACAGAAAACTGGTACCATTTTTCTAAAACTTAAGGGACACCTAAAGTGCTAAAAGATACCCAGTTCAAGAGAGACAGGGAACTACTGGATGGAGTCCAGCATAGGGCAACAAAGATGATGAAGGGATTGGAGCACCTCCCTTATGAGAAAAGGCTGAGAGAGCTGGGACTCTTTAGCCTGGAGAAGAGAAGGCTGAGGGGAGACCTTATCAAATGTTTACAAGTATCTAAAGGGTGGGTTGAAGGAGGATGAAGACTTTTCAGTGGTTACCAGCAATAGGACAAGCGGCAACAGGCACAAGCTGGGACATAGGAAGTTCCATTCAAATATGAGAAAAAAATTTCTTTCCAGTGAGGGTGACAGAGCCCTGGAACAGGCTGCCCAGGGAGGTTGTGGAGTCCCCTTCTCTGGAGACCTTCAGGACCCGCCTGGATGCCATCCTGAGTAATATGCTCTGGGCAATCCTGCTTTAGCAGGGGAGTTGGACTAGGTGACCTCTAGAGGTCCCTTCCAACTCTGACAATTCTGTCATTCCGTGATACAGGGACAGAAATGCCATTATTAATTCAATTCTATTTGCCATTTCATAACTAAACATAGCTAATTTCAATAAAGAAAAGATAATAGTTCTACAGCAAGCAGTGCTATTTCGGTAATTAAGAGCAAACAAGACTGGACAAAGAGCATATAAAATTACCTCCGTCTGTGCTTTTGGTTCTCCAGCTTTGGCTCTCTCAAGCAGTTCTTCAAAGAGCACTTCAGGTTCTTCCTTCATGCCCTCTATGAATTAATTTGAAAAAGAAAATTTTTTGGTAGTAATTTTATAAATTATTGATACATGTGGTTGAAGAATTAAAGGATCATGTCTAAAAAAGCTAACACAAATGCTCTGCAACAACAGTGGAAATTAACTCATTACAATATTTACACTCCCTCTCAGTCTTGTACTTCAGCATTTATCATTATTTGTTATTTGGTACCTGCCACAAGATGACACATACAGTTTACAGTTTTTCATTTACTTCCAAAGAAGTAATTTCTCAATAGAAGAGTATTCATTACAATAAATATGAGCACGTGTGGGACATGCAGTATGGATCAGCTTTTGTGCTATATTCTTAAAACACTTCAGTCTTTCACCTGGCTGCCTCTTTATTTAGTAGTGAAGCCTTTTCAGGAGTTTTGAAAAGTTATCCTGCCTTGAAAACACATTCAGTATATTTGAAAGCTCAATTCCTCAGCCTCAGGAGTACACAGAAACAAAACAATGATTACACTGTTATAAACCTGTTTTGTGTCCCGCTCCACACTCACACCTTATTTTTTTTTTCTCCTTTCCTATGTAGTGTACCCATATACAGACTTGAACAACTTTTTTCTTCAAAAGCATCATATTGCTCCACCGGTCAATCATAAAGAAAAATTCTTCAGAGCTTTACCTGACATCCAGTGTTTGTGAATGCCACACTGCCTGCCACTTGCTAAATGAAGAGTAAGTTTAATGGAAAAACTGCTACTTTTTATGAGAAGATTTCTCATAAATTAGTTTGGAAGATTTTAAAAGAGAAAAGTCAAAACAACTTGTGTGCTTTAAGTTGGATGTGTCAGGACAACAGACCACTGATTCAGAATAACAGCTTTACCAGTCAACCTAAAACTGTAGATAGAAAGGAGATCCAGACTCAGCAACAAGCCCCAGAAGTTGACCAGTACACACCACATTACCCCACAATACAACCGTGATGCTTGGTAGCTCTGTACCGAGGGCGCAGACAGCACATGAAGGGATACAGTTAGGAAGCAAGGAAACTGATTGAGAAAAGTTTTCTGGCATCCACTCCAAGTTACAGATTTCAGCCTCTCCCTGCTCTGGGCAGCAATAACGCAAAGCCTCACTGGCTGAGGTGCCATTTAGCATGAGCTCTTTTTCAAGTGGTGGGAGGAAGGAAGAAATAAACTCAATTCCAAATAATCTCCCAAAGAACAGGGCTACTTAAATTCTTTAACATCCCTGGTACTGGGCCTATTTCCAGACAAAAGCAGGCCACAAGCCAATGCTTTCATTAAAATGTATTTTAACAAGAGCAAACCACGAAGTAAGTTTTCTCCATCACCATGCCACAGCTTTGTCTGCCAAGCTCCACTTGGAAAAATACTAATGCCAGATTGTAACATGTTGTCTGGCTAAACAAGGCACGTAATGAAAAATAATTTTCATTTAGTACTTGGTCTTTTCAGAAAGCTGTAAAAATATTATTGTAAAATAGGCAAACAGCACCCCAGCAGAATTAACCACTTAATCTCCTTGCCCTGATATATAACCAACAGGATTGAACTCTAAACAAGTCAGAAGCCTGTTTTCCAGATGGCACCGCTCACACCAACAGACATCACTCAGGGGCTTTCTGCTTACAATAAAAAAGAAGCTACAGGAAAGAGCATATTGTTTGAAAGATACATAATACTCATCCGTCTACCCCATCCAAATGAAAAAAAAGTTGGGCAAAGCTGTGCTTTGTTTCTTCCTGTGCTTGCAAACTTCCGCAGCATCAGTGNTGACACACTGTGTAAACCAATGCAGGAATCACCGTTCAGAAATTAGTTTGATAATTAAGTGGAATTTACACACACACACAAAAAGCCAACTGATGTAAGCTAAGACAAGCCCTAATAAGAAGGCAGCTTATACAGGCAAACCTGCTTCCTTTCTGGCCTGCTCCACTTCCAGACATAGGAGCACAGTATGGCTCTGACCCCTTCCATCTCTTGCTCTGATGAATGTCTATCAGATAAGAACACTTACTACAAGAGAAAGCTATAAAGCATTCCCATTGCTTCTTCATCACTAGGATACAGTTACTTCATTCTAATTACATTGCAGATAAACAAGTAAATAATGTTCTTCCCAAAGCTGGTAAAAAAAAGGCCAAACTAAGAATGTGTACCCTTATGTTGCAACTACCACCTTCACTGAGAGAAGAAAATCAAAACACGCTGGTACTGCAAGCAAACTTGCTGAAATGTTTGTTCTAACAGAGCTGACTGCCAGGGGAAAGAAACCCTTCCCGCTGCTATTTTCAACCTACTGCCCAATCCCTCCCTGCCTGGCTATCGCTTCTATGTACTCGCACATCGGACCTGTAAGTATAAATAAAAGATAGTTAATTAAAAAAAAAGGTTGTGGGTTGGTTGTGTAGTTATAGGCCAAGGGCGGAAGAGCAGGTTGTGGTATGTTCTCAACATCAAGTTTAGAATAGCTTAGCATCAGTGTTCCCATGATTAACAATATTTTGCCTTTGCTTAAAGGATAAGCAAGAGGATAAATAAAAGGATAAAGCATGAATGACTCAAGTTTCGTGGCTGTCGTATCAATTTACTTTCTTATAAAGTATTTAGGTCAGTCTCTGAAAGTAGAAGGTCCAAAACACAGTGAAAAGCCTGTTTGGGAACAAGGATGGACAACACACACTTTCTTTCAATTCAGCTCAACAGTAGAACGAGTGCTACACAAGGCAAGCACGCTCACCATAAAAATAGCGGTGAACTCTAACTTATCACCCTTGTTAAGTGTGTTTTTAGTCAGAAAATGTCTTGATGTGTATTCCTCCCACATAAGAGTACTGCGATGGAAATGCTGTCAGTAGAAGCTTTTATTTTCCAGCTTTGCTAAAAACTCATGTCTATTTAATGTCAAATTTTACTGTCTTGAATATAAAAATTTCCAGAAGAGAAGAACATTCATCTTGCCATGCTTCATGTATCTTTTATGACAATTAAAATAGACCTCACTAGCTGTTGTGTGTCAGGTGCATTTATATAAGCCAATGAAGTCTATCAGTTATTCAAGGTTCACAAACACTGCAGTCATTCAAACAAAAGCAGGCAAGTGAAAGCACACAACTTTTAGATGGCACGTAGCATATATATAACAAACAAATTAAAACAGGACATGGAAGGTGGTTACTACTTCATATTTGGCTGCAGTTCCTACCCTACCACCAAGACCCTGTGGAAAACCTGAGTTCATCAGGCTGCTCTGTTGTTCAACTCCTAAATTAGAATACAAGTTAATTGTGCCTTCACGGGATAGGTCACTCGGCAAAAATTATTCAGTGGATATTGAGACAACATTATTAATAAAACATTTTAATGTTTTATATTTATTACTCTGTGTGGTTAAGTCTTAAGCTTAAGATGTGAAATGATACTGTATCCTTTAATTTTCTCTGTTCTGTTTAAAAAAACCAAAGGGAAACAAATAAAGATTTGTGATCTGCAAAGGATGTAGCAGATCTGTTTCTGAGTCTGCTGCATTTATGTCCTCATACCACAGAAAGCACTTAAACCTCGCGAAGGGCTACAGAAATATCCACTTTTGAAATTCAGGTTTTTCATTTAACAGGTTAAAGCTCTCACTTAAAACCTACTCTATTAAAGCACTTACTAAGAAAAAAAAAAAAAAAAAAAAGAGACTCAAGACACTGAAATTGATAAAGGCTTGTATGCATTTCAGTCTTATCCAGCATTTACAGGAGTAAGCTAAAGCTGCATATTAGTAGCTGATAGGCTTCAAAGATGCCATCAAAACATTACTAGTCATTTCTGTTTACTAGTAAAAAGTATGTTGTACAACTCCAGAAAAATACTTAGAATACAAAAGCCTAAACACAGCTGTTTATATAGGCAGGCTGCAGTCAGGCTGAAAAAAACCCAAAGGCTACGGTTTAGTTTCAGAAACTTTATACCCTACTTTGCAGGTTGACTACACAGAGTAAGATTCCAGTTTTGAGTCCAGCTTTACTGTTATAGGTTTAAGTGGAAATTTAGCATTCATTTTAGCTCAGGCAGGCACTTTTACTGCTTTTGTTATGTTTTGAACAGAAGTAGGAAGCATTGCAAAAGGAAACATTTTAGTTCTTAAAGGAGAACTATACAATGCTATGTTAGGATGCAATTTGGCAAGTAATTTGACAAAAGGGCAGCTAATCTACAGTAGAGTTTAGTCCAAGTGAGACTGCAAGACATCAGTGCTTAACATTAAGTCAAAAAAGGAAGATTCCATCATTGATTAATTGACAAGTATAAGCCCCGTTTTCAGACTACATCAAGGGTTAAAACCCAACTAACTCCTCAGCATTTATATAAGGTTTTGAAGAATAGACTTGCATAATCTAGATAGGAAATCTTTTCAATGCAAAAGGTTTTATAGACAACCAGAGTACCCTGGAGCTGTCATACAATTTCCTTCCCTGTATTCTAGCACAAATCCGTGATGGATGCAACAGATTCCCAATCTTTCTAATATCCTTCACGTATACAACTGAAACGCATCCCATGTGCATCACTGTAATTAGGTGGGTTCCCCACAAAGCTTCTGATGACAAATTTAGCAAGATGTTTTGCAAACACTTAGGGAAAACATTGTTTAAAAAAAAAAAAAATACACTGTGTGACTTCCATTCATGGATTCTAAAGCATCTAAAGGCACATTAATAATAATCCTTAAATACAAGGAAAGATTTTTACTTATACATGAACATGCAGATTGGGTCATACATACACCACCACCACAAACTACCTCAATTTTTTAAGTGCTCTTCTAACTGCTGGGAATCAGTCTTAAAAAAAAAAATCCATTAAAGATATTGCATGCAGAGAGAGTCAAGACGGTGCATACTTAATAATAAAAATGTTTGTTGATTTACTTTCCTACCAACACAAATACATTAAAGCTCTCAGCAGAGTAGATTAGTGGATTTACCCAGAACAAGTGAGTTCTATCACCTTGCCTGCCATTATCACCCTCTGGCTGGGTGCACACAGGTCTTCCTTCTTAGGGCACAGCGATAGCACCTGAATTCTCCAGATAAAGCAAGAGGAGAGAGACCATGAACAAGGATTATCAAAACCAAAAACTGGTGTTGCAAAGAACAACAATCTCTCATGTTTTCTGAGCTGAAGATGATATTTGTTCACACATTTACTGGGGGCCAGCCACAAGACAGTTATGTTATCATGCACAACAGATCAATTTTTATAGAAACACAAGCTGGGCACTTCCAAGTGCTTTGAACAGTAGAAACCTAATGAGAGTAGGATAAAAAGATAACTGAAAGCAGTTTCTCAGATGGAAAGCAATAATGAAGACAAAGCATTCATTTGAAATATTTAAGAGAAATTATAGGTTTTACAAGTGAATATTAAAGCTGCATGGAAACTCTGCTGAACAAAAGATTAATGCATTAAGCAACACCCACACTAAGTGTATGAAGGAAACCTGTACGGCATACACACTTTACATGATCACAACTACAAGCATTCATTTAGCCTCAGGAAAAAAAGCGACAGGGAGGTGCAGGAGGAGGAGGAGGAAAAACCCCATGTGTTGGGGAGAATAGAGGATCTGAGATGACAAGATATGAAACAAGGTTTCTGGATTGGCCTTCTCGTTTTACTAGTACAGCAAGTGTTCCTGAAGTGACTGCAAATAGGCAGGAAGAGTTAAGTGTATGCACAACACAATCTGCTACGTTCAGTTCTAACCAGGGGCAACACACTTCCAAGCTCATTGAATATGCATCTAGTAAAGTGCATAAAAATTTTTACCATTTCATGAGAAGGTTTACCAGTTGCCAAAGGTGAAAATTGTTAGTTACCAAGGTGGCCCAGCAAGGAGCAGCAAACAATGATAGGTAATTAGTCTCCCAAATGATCTTGCAAATTCTAGATTTTTTTTTTAAATACAGGATTTTAAATGCAGTTTCCTTTATGCTTTGTTTGAATAAAAACAACTGAGAAAGATCAGAGCAGCAAAAAAAGGCCAGAAAACAGAAATAATGACCTCAGTGACCTCCCAGAAAGTATCCCGTTGAAGAATGGCAATCATGGTAAGATTTTAGATCTATTCAATAAATAACTTCATGAGGTAACTAGTCAGAGAAACCAAAAGACAGAAAACAATTTTTGCTTCTAATGGAGCAATGCACAGTTTAAGAGGTTAGTGTGCTGCTCTCATAACTGTAAGGCAGATTTAGTACCCAGACAGAAGTGTCAGAAGGAAAAAAATCTGCTACAATCATATTTAAAAAGCTAATCCAGACTGAAAAAAGATAGGACAAAGTTCTTAGAAATAAGAATGCTTCATTGTAAAGCTAAGGACATGCCAAAACAAATAAAAATAGAAAAAACAATGATTTAAAAACATATACCATGATAGATCAAGAGAAAAAGGTCTGGAGAACCCCTCAATGCACACTCTGTTACCACCTTTTTATGCCCTTTTCAAGCACACAAGGAGTAGCGAGCTTAGCAGGTACAAACAATTCAAGGGCAACTGCATATTTAAAAA
>VXBJ01002941.1:481354-496062 GCA_013400055.1 Nycticryphes semicollaris
GTAAAAGATTTAGTAGAAGATATTCAATGGCTGGATTTTTTTTTTCCCCTGCCAAAGAATAGCACTGAGAAGTTTCTGTTTAGAAATCTCAAACTCCAACAAAGAAGCTATGGTTTCTTTTAATTGTGTTTAAGATCGTAGTTTCTCTTCATTGTTTCTCCAAGTGTTCTATTGAACTATGTGAGGCAGCATGTAGGCCCTCACTTAAAACTGAGAAATGGAAAACAGCAAGTATGACACCAGAGACGACTGTGAAAACAGAGACAATTAAATCTGATATCCCTACAAGGCAAATATGTAAGAGAAGAATTAAAAATAATTTTAAGCCTATGGAGGAGGCAACTGAGATACACCACAGATCTTGTGTACAAAGCCTGGACATAAGATGTCCCTGAAGGAGTCAAATGCTTGAAGAACAGGCAGATCAAACTTGTATTTCTGTCTCCAAAGGTAGTAACACTTTTCACAGAAGTCATCTAAACAAATTGGAATGTAGGCTGTTACACAAATAAGAGATTAAAGAAAAAAAAAACCCCAAAGGTTAGAAATACACAGCTCTCATTCTCCCAGGGAAAAGATTATGTTTAGACACACAGGGATATACAACGAAGTGTACACTATTCTATGCATTTGTAAGTAAATTAAAAAAAAAAAAAGAGGGGGTGGGGGCTAACATGGAGGCGACAAAGTCTTGATGGTTCTGTGTGTGAAAAAATGTCTCAGAAGTTATGACTGCAAAAAAACCCAAAACAAACCCCAAATCACAAACCCAAAGAAAACCCGCAAAAGGAATAAATGAGTGATTAAATGATAAAAGACCAGAGGAAAAGCACAAAATGCAAATGAAGAGGACACCTTATCATTGTACATACAGCGATAAGCTCTGAACTAACTGTTAGTTCAGAGTTAGAATTAGAATTAGACCTTGGAGTTTGTAACATACTGTTCCATGAAAAAGCTCGGTGCTCGTAAGACACTTATCAGAACTTTTTATCCTGGGGAAGAAACTGAGGAGGACAATATTAGACATATGAAGAACTGGCAAAGCTGAGAAGGTAAACAGAACAAATATCAATGTCTTACCAATCCAAAAACTAAAGGGCATCAACAGATTAAATGCATTTGGCCAATGCCAAATATTGGTATGCGTTTAAAACCCAACTGGGCAAACCAAGGGTAGAAAAAAAAAAACCCAACCAAACCCAGAAAGCACTATGAAATACAAAGATCTGCCCACTGAGCAAGGAAGTCTCTAGGCTGCAAGGTGATAAAGAAGAACACCTTTTAACATACCAGTATAGCATGACAAAAATATTAATAAAAGTCCAGTAGGGACAGCACTAGCACTGCATTTAGAAGCAGCTCCCAGCTCTAACAGACATGCTGTAAACAATAGCGTAAAGGATTGTAATGAAAGAGAGAACAAGAATCTTGAACCTGAAAAGGTTTGTCAATATTCAGGTTCTTCAATACTAATATTGAGCACTGACAGCAACTTCTGTGATCCATCACACAGAGTTGACAAACTAATTCCAGTGGTAGTTCTGGTAGGAGAGAAGAAAGAAATGCACTCTGTATTTTCATTAACTTTATCCAATAAGCTCTCCACTTAACATATAATGGGTTTTGTACTTACAAGTCACAGATGTCAAGCACTTCCTCTCAGCTCCGCGTTACTAACTGACAAGATAATGAGTGGTGCGGAACAAGCCTTCATCCACAGGCCTTTCCACCAGCTAAAATCACTGAGGTGGGAGCAGTGAGGGAAGAATGTTTTCTTTGACATTAGAGTTTCTCCCACATGTGAACAAGTTTTCCATATGCCATGAAGTGTATTGATGTCTGAGCTGATGTGTGTCACAGCACACAGTCCTATACCTACCTGAAGCTTCCGGCATTCATCACTTCACTACTTTAGCAAGAAGGTCTTACTGTAATCTTATTTGAAAGGAAGTACAGTCTGAATTACAAAGAAAATGACTCAAATTTGCTTTGAGAGGATGCTAGTACGAATTACCTATGCTTGCTGCTCAACTCCACCCCTCCCACCATGCTCCACAAGGAAAGCTGAACAAGTACACGTGGAGGCAGAGTCAGACACAACACAGAGGAGACAAATATGGGATTAGTTACTTTATTTGAAAAAGCCTCTTCTATGACTTTCATTACAATTAACTTGAAGCTGGATTTTTATTTTATCTTTTATGTCTAGAGATTTCACCAAAAACATGCCTTTGAAGTGCAATGTATAAAGCACATCCCATCCATAGGCTAGTAAAAGTGCCCAATTAGTACTTGAAGATTGAGTCAAGCTGTTCTATCATTAAGTTCTGTTATAAATGGAATCTGTGCCACGAGTTGCATCAGGGAAACTCGAGTTTATATCGAACTGTAGCTAACTCAGCACTGGATTAGCTTGAAAAAGAAACGGCCAGTAACAATTCAAAAATATGCTATAAAACCTGTCCCTTGGGCAGTGCACAGAAGGATGCATATTGCCTTAATTATTACCATAAACATCCACAAAGAAGATCAGCTTGCTGGAAGCCAGTCATTTCTTAATACTAACTTTTCATCCTCAGTTTGCATTTAAAAGGCCTCAAAAGGTGTTCTTGGTCCCCTGGATTTCAACATCTTCTGTAGAATAAAGCTAAAATTAACTAAAAGAAAAAGCATAATTTGGCTTCTTAAAAACCAAGTACCCAGCTGCTAAAGACAACCCACCTGCAAAACATCTGTATTTGCAGATTGCTTTGAAGCACTGGTGTCTGTTGGCTCTGGCCAACTGAACTGGATTCTCAAACCACTGTTCTAAGGGAATTCTGTCCTACACCTCAGCTTTCATCAGTCTTGTTCTCTATTCCTCCAATATTTACCTTTGCTAGGGCACAGCCAGAAAGGGAAGCTGTTATAGCTTCTTATGAAGTAGGGGAGGTCTTGCTACAGGGTTCAAAATATGATAGAACTGTATTGTAATCATCTGGTCTTTTGGAGCTACTGAAAAAAAAAAAAAAAAAAAGAAACAAAGCATGACTGAGGCATCAGAAATAACAGCCTGTCACCAAAGTGAAGCAGTTAATTTCATAAGATTGAATTGGCTTTAAGAAGTTCACAAATTAAATATACTAGCTATAGAATACAGTTTTCCTGCAGATTCTCAGCAACAGCTCATTTGCTAGTATAAAGAAAATTCTACACTGTTGAAATCTTAATATGTTCTAGTATTGGGAAGGAAACAAGCAATGAGAATGCGTGCATATACACATAACACAGGCATGTTTGCTCAAGCAAGAAATAGTCGAGGAACAGGCAGGCAAGTGAAAGCTTACAGGCATGCCTACACTATTCCTGTTTTGGTCTATTGACCAAAACAAATACAGCAGAGCAGAACACACCATGCAGAATCTCACTAGAAGGTATTTCTTGTGAAGTCATGTCCTGGATAATACCTCTAGTCCCTTTTGCAAGTGTTGTGATAATTCTGATAGCATTACACAGGATGTTTTGCAGGAAAAGTTCCTTGTGTAAGCAAATATCTGTAAGTTTATCAAAATAGAACAAATTAAAAAATTTCAGGTGACAGTCCATAGCTTTTTAAATAGATCTTGTTTTCACTCTAATGCAATCTTCTAGACTCTCAGATGCACTTTGGAACAAAGGCATACACACAGTACTGGCAAAATAAAAATCCTTTTCTTTGCTAGAGGACGCTACATAAGCATTTGTCCAAACTAAAAATTGGACAATTTCTTTCTTTAAGGAGATTTAAACTGTTCATCCACAGGTAAATTGCCTATTATCAATGTGCTTTTGAAAAAGTCCATCTGTACATTTTGTAACAAAAATTAAGATTCTAATAGCTTTTGTGTGTCACTGGATTGTACATTGAGCTTTCAGCATTCAGCGGAGCCAGCTTGAGTCTCTAGAGAAATCCTCCCACTCACTTTCCACAAGCTCCAAAAGTTCAGTGGTATTGTGTGAAGGAGTAAAGGTATGTAGGAGTAAAGTTTCTGGAAAGACTGACGTTCCATTTAAAATCAGGCATTAAGCATTACATCATAAACATGATTTGTACCTGTAGAATACAACAGAACAAACAGAAGAACTGACTGGAGATGGAGAGGTATTTTGTACAACAGATGCCATTGTTTTGATAAATGGGCTTATTAACTTTAGACACTTATTTGCTCATCCATGTTGAATCCTAGAATCCACTTAGAAGCCTCCTGTATTCTTCCCTTAACTGCAATGTAAGGGCTTGGTACAATTAAAAGTACATGGCATGTTTTTCTTCTATGCACTTCAACTTCCATGGTGAGATCTCAAGATGGTCCTACTTGCCCCAAGAATTAAAAAAAATAATTATATTAGCATACATTGCCAGGCATTTTATTTTTAAAGGTGATAACAAGGACAGGAGAGTGGGGAATAACCTGTTTATGGAGGTCCTGAAGTCTAGGACTCAACTGTGCTTTCTCTGGGAGCAGCAGTGCTTTTGTATATATGATAACAGTCTTAGTCACACCACAATTGCAAGTCATCAAATAGCATTAAATTGAAAAAGGAACAACTTCTGCACCTCCCTCCACAAAATGAAAGCAAATTGTCAGGAGCGCAATAAAAAACCCCAAAAAAAAAAAAAAATGGAAGACTAAGAGTGATGATATTATAGAGACTATAAATTTTAAAAGTGGAGGGAACACTATTCTTTAAAGGTATTTCTTCCTAGCATAGCTATTATTGTACCATGATCATTTCAAGTCATTAAAATAATTTTACACACAACTAATGAGACAGCCCTTCTGCTTTTTCTGTGCAGGCTTCTCTGATCAAATCCTTTATTGATGAGCTGAGGTAAACCTAACGTGTTCCAAAAATGGAGAGTTAAAAATTAAATAAATCTTTTTGTCATCTCTCAGTTGAAAATCATTATTATTAACACCACACACACACACCCCCCCCCCAAAAAAAAAAAAAAAAAAAAAAGAAAAAACCCAAAACCCAAGAAAATAGAGAGAAAGAAGTGCAACATGTAGAAAAGCAATGTCAGAAAGAATCATAAAATGGTTTGGGTTGGAAGGGACCTTAAAGATCAAGTTCCAACCCCCCTGCCATGGGCAGGGACACCTCCCACTAGACCTGGTTGCTCAAAGACCCATTCAGCCTGGCCTTGAACACCTCCAGGGACAGGGCATCCACAGCTTCTCTGGGCAACCTGTTCCAGTGCCTCACCACCCTCACAAGAAAGAATTTCTTCCTAATACCTAATCTAAATCTCCCCTCTTTCAGTTTAAAACCATTACCCCTCGTCCTATCACTCCACTCCCTGATAAAGACTCCCTCCCCATCTCTCCTGTAGGCCCACTTGTAGGTACTGGAAGGAGAGCTGAGATCACAAAACTCACCATGCTCACATATTTTCATATGTGAAGACCAAAAGTTATCATAACCTGCCCAATGCTCAATGGAATTTCAACAGTTCTGCAGTTTAGGCACTGCACCACACAGACACTCCAGCAGTTCATTAGCTTACCATCAAAATAGTGGTCCTTAAAAAAGGCCCACCCCAATTGTTTTGCAAGATGACAGCAAGTTACTATGGTGCTTAGTAACATTTTAATACTTAGCTGACTTTGCAAAGGATTGAAAGGATTGAGTTTGCTTCCCAATTTACTGCTTCCAGCCTCACCTTCTAACTTTCACAATAAAGTGGGCCTTCTGCTGCAAGGGGCCCTTTAACAGCAGAACAGCTTCAAGTCTCTCCTTGATTATTGTAGTGTAAAAGGGATTTGGCACAGGGTTTTTTTTTTTTTTGAAGTTGAACATACAGATATTAGGTACTTCCCAATGTTTTCCTCCGAAGCCACTGCAAAATATCTACAGAGATTAGCAGCTCTTGCTGCTGCTGAATGCAGATACATTCTATTAGGGAGCAGTTCAGGTGAGGAACGTATTTATAACTTTCTGACTGCTCCCATTTAATGCATTTTGTTTTGTGCAGTGGAACACGCACACTGGATTCCTTTTAGAGGAAACTAAATTGAAAGATCGTAGCACGGCTGCTACACTGAGTTTTCAACTGTGTACAATAGGAACTGTTTACAGAGCTACTCCTATTTCATGACACGATTTCCTAATGTGAATATAGCTTTTTGCCTTCTTTTTTTCCCAGCTGCTCTTTTCTAGCCCTGTAACACCCTGGGACTGTGCTAGAACAAACATTTTGTTATCATAAACGAACACAAATGAAGATATCGATCTGTCTATAAAATAATGGAGGAAGATTGAGCACTTTTCTTAATGTTGTTCATTGTGCAGATGCAAAAATCGTTATCAAAAGAAAACAATTATGTATTTCAACTGGTGAAAGAGGCAAAGATGGAGAATCTTTCCTCAAATAAATGGGTGTATGATCCTAATCCCACATAAAGCAAGAACACCAGCATGTTACTGACAACACTAGCAGCAGACCTCAAAAAGACAATTCCCATTGTTCTGCACCAACTATGACTACGTCCCAAAATTTAATCTGAAAATACAGTCATTAACTTCTGTTTGGATAGAATCCTTTCTCCCCCACAGCAGTGCTTGGCAAATGAGCTTTCCAGGAGCCCGAGTAATTACAGGTGAAGTTTGAAGGGGCATTAATAAACTGACAGATAAATTGTTAAGTAATTAATACTTCAAGGCATAATCTTCCCCTTCTAACAATCAAAGATTTTTTTTTCCTGAGATTTCTTCAAGCTTTGCACAAACATTTCACTTTGCCTCAAAAGTTAGTCTGTACAAGCAAACTGCCAGAAAATGAAGACACAGAAGTGCTAAAATAGAGCTTTGAAGCAAGGGCTCTTTGTAACCCTAAGTGGAAAAGGCTAACACTCGGAAAATATTTGTAAATTAGAGAGGTTCCCTATTCGTTAGCTATCATTTAGTAATGCGTTGGAGTCACGCTGTTGTACATTGTTACAATGCATTGTAAACTGTTTAGAAGAATTTTTTGTACTATTTATAAAATCTAAGTCATGCAATTTATAAAATAATTCTCCTCCACAAGATACAAAAAAACCTCATAACCTTCCTTAAGTACAAAAACTCCGCACATCTACAAACAGACCACAAGAAATTGATTTCTGCCTGCAGAGCTCTCAGTACAAATACCTTCCCTATATGCTCTCAATTCTAGATTTGTACGTATTTCCTTAACAGCAAACACATGGACAAACCAAAAAATGAGTTCTTTAACTGAAGACATATTTCTTTGAGTCCTATAACTTAGCTTTGCAGTGCTCTCAGAACTTCCCAAACTCTCACCTTTGAATTCCTACCCAATTCCTCCTCTCCAGCCTTACTGGCTAGCCAATGGACACGAATGATGTAAAAAACCATATATGATCTCTTTCATCTACATATAAAAAAAATTATCAACATCGCACAACATCCCAGGTTTCTCTGTTATCCTAGGATGCTCTCTTTCACCTGCTGACATGCAGACAGTTCCCCACCAATTTTTAAGACACTTTACATGTCTGAAAGTACTTCAGCATTACAAGAAATGGTAACACCCGCAGCACCATAAACATTCACCTGGGATGCGAGTCAGTCTGGTTGACTTTACCATCACGCCCAAGTTGAATTATTTGAACCCAGAAGTCCCAGGCGAATATCTAATCACTATTGTACTGTGAGAAGTTTCTCAATTCTGCTTTTTTTTTTTAACCCCATCTGAATCAAAAGTGAAACATCCACTGGGCCACAGAAACCTATTTTCTCACTCCGCAATACAGACCACTTACCTTACAGACCTCGATTCACGTGTCTCTTCCAAAAACATTACATTAATAGCAGTAGTATCCACTTGTTCACTTTGTTACCATGTGACTATGTTGATGGTACCTTTTCCCTAGCTCTGCTCCGTGTTTACATAGAGGAAGTAGTTCCACTGGCAACAATGACGTCTTTAAGGCTATTTGGAGAATCTGGAGTTGGGACCTCCAGAGCTCTTATCTGAGCTATTTCTTTTCATATCGCTTTAGGGCTGTATCTGAAGGAAGGGGCATGCATAGAATGGAGAAAATACAGATGTCAAAAAGGGGTATGTAGCAGGGCCTGTGCACTTTTGTGCCTCTCACAAGACTTGAGCCTTAGTCTATTCCCATATACTTCACCAGACTTTGTTAGCCATCAGCCACTGGTCTTCATTGCTATCCACCATGTCCTCTTAGCACAGACCATTAAAGTAATGGCAGAATATTTTTGTTTAAGCAACTAGCAACCCTCCTGTAATTTTGCTTACGTGAATACTGATGACTCAATGGTTTTAGAATTTCAGAAGCCCTAATTAGGAGTGTATATGCTTTGCTCACTAATAAACTTCCTGTCCAGGAACATCCATGGAAGAGTAACATTTTTTTTTTGTAACATACACAAACCCAGTAATGTATACAGACAGAAGTTTTCTAGGGAATGCAACAGTTTTGAGTAGAAATAGGAATACCCTCCTTTTTGTTCTTTAAAGAAACAAAGACAGTATCTACAACTAATCTCAAGCTCAACAATTGAATTTTTTTCATTAAATCCAGATTAGATTTGAACAATCAATTCTCAGAGTGCTGTTACGTCCCATTGTGAAATGAATTATACAAGGAATATCAAAACCACTACCTAATGATATATTAGCAGAGGAGAGACTGAAAAATTGCTACAAAAAACCCTACAGTACAGGAGTTTGATCCAAATGAAGCACACACACCTCCTCAGCTGCACAAGTATTTAAGTGCTTTACTGAGTCAGAGCCAGAGCATTCATTAATTTGCTGGATTATGCTGCAAGATACAGATAATACTGGAGGAATAGGAGACGTGCGTTTCCAGGAAATCAGTGACTTAATGGTCACATTGATGCTATAGCCTTAAACACAGCATAGAATGGAAGAAGCAGCACAGATCAGAAATACAGATACATTGGTAAGAATAACTCAAGAACCACTAAGGGCTGGAACTGACCTCCAGAGGTCATTTGCTCCAAGCTCCCTGCTCATGAAGGGCTATCTAGAGACATAGAGACAAATTGCCCAGGACTGCGAGAGGTGAGTTTTAAGTATCTTCAAGTATGGAGACTCCACAACCTCTCTGAGCAACCTGTGCAGTGCTCAGTCACCCTCACACTAAGAAAAGCTTTTTCCTCATGTTCAGCTGGAGCCTCCATATCTCAGTTTGTGCCCATTGTCTCTGGTCCTGTCACTGGGCAGCAGTGGAAAGAGCCTTGGCTCCACCCTCTTTGTACCCTCCCTTCAGGGATTTGTAGACACTGAGAAGATTCCCCCTGACTCTTCTCCAGGCTGAACGGACCCAGCTCCCTCAGCCTTTCCTCACAGGGAAGTTGTTCCAATCCCTTCATCATCTTTGTGGCCCTTTGTTGGGCTCTCTCCAGTCTGTCCATGCCTCTCTTGTACTGGGGAGCCCAGAACGGGACCCAGTACTCTAGGTGTGGCCTCACCAGTGCTGGCTGGAGGGGAAGGATCATCTCCCTCCACCTGCTTGCAAAGCTCCTCCTAATGCAGCCCACAATACCAGTAACCTTGGTGGAAAGGGCACATGGGCATGTTGTACATAGGCTTGAAGTAAAACTGCCTTCCAAGACAGTATTTGACGTGGGGCCTTGTACATCTCCAACAGAAATGGTAGTAAATTTATTAAAAATTAAATTACTTCCATTATAAATTTGAGTTTGTAGACTCTTATGCAAGATATTTAAGTCACCAATAACATTTAATCATATTTATTGAGATAGCTGTCTGTTCAGCAATGTGCTGGACTTTTTTGTTCTCTTTTACATCATTCAGAGTTATAGTCATCATCATAGGGACACACAGCAGCTATTCAAAGTAACTGATTTCTTAATCTTCCAAGAATGAAGTTGGAACAGCCCTTCCAAGAACATCTGTTCTAGTGCATATGTCCTTTCACAGAACCAGACAACACCAGAGCAGATCCTTCACTCTTCCTAGAGCTATCAAGAACACGAATGTTATTTATTGGTAAAGGCTCTAGTCATTCCAAGGAATACCCTCTCTGCCAGTTCAAGTATTCTGAAAATTGCTGAAGTGCCAATTTTCTGTTTCGGACATTACTTTTTTCATATTTATTTCCATATGGATATATGTGACTGAATTTGTATCTCTCTCTCCATTTGTACTTCCTTCTGAAGTCCTACAAAAATCCCCAGTTTTA
Source organism: Nycticryphes semicollaris (assembly GCA_013400055.1). Lineage (NCBI taxonomy): Eukaryota > Metazoa > Chordata > Aves > Charadriiformes > Rostratulidae > Nycticryphes > Nycticryphes semicollaris. The sequence continues at coordinate 491,584 of VXBJ01002941.1, forward strand.
AGTTCTGATGACCAGTGCTGCTGTGGGTGGAAGAAAAATTCCCTGCTTTCTTTCTTTCAAGTGAGCTTCCAGTTCTAGAAACTGGTAGCATTATGATAAATGACAGAAATCTAAAATAACCGTAGAAGAAAACACTGGATGAAGAAACATGATCTTATCGAACACATCTGCTATCGAAATCCATTAAAATCTTCACTGCTAGAGACTCCACCATGACACAATGGCAATAGTTGCATTAACTATTTGCTTACATTAAGATAGGGATGGAAAGGACAGTGGCACCAGACACTGAGAAGATTTTCATGGGCAGAGAATTGAAGTAATCAGGAATGAGTCACAACTGAAACGGAGAAATACATCAATGCTCAGAAGTCCTCTTTTACAGGGGAACAAAGAAAAGTGCCTATAATACAAAACTGCACCAACAACAGGAACCTACTTTTTCCTCTTTCAAATCATATTATAACAGGTCCCAAGATAACTCCATGCCACATTTTTAATATTGTGGCTATTCTTTCCCTGTTGAAGAATACTAAGAAACTGGAGAACGAAGAAAGAAAACAGACCTGTTAGCACTGATCCTAAATTAATAATCATGTCATTAATGTCACAAGTGTAAGTTCTCCATCATCTCTGCACTCTTTTTCAGTTGGGCGAGATGACAAAGCTGGTAATTATACATTCAGTCATGTTAGAAATTCAGGTATCCAAAAAAAATTTCCTCCATCTGGAATATCTTTTAGTAACAAAAACCCCAGAAAGCTCCAACAGTCAATTTTTAACTAGACATAAACAACAGATGTCCTAACACAGCAACAATATTAGCCTGAACTATGTGCAGAGCTCAGCTGCATCTGATACATGCCATGTAGATAGTCACATTTAATAAACTCTTGCATAGCCTTATTACCTTTAGAGTGACTTGTACTTATGAATGTAAGAGCATGCACATATGCCATTTCAGAATCAAAAGTCAGATTTTAAAGAAAGTTCAAGAGACCTGGAATGCAAGAGTTAGATTGCAAACTGGATTTTAAACTGGAACTCTGTGACTGAATACAGGAGCCAGTTATTTTTCTTCCTACCTTTTGCATGAGACATTTGTCTCGTCCTATCAGTTTTCACAATCTTTGAAACTCAATGGGTTCGTACTAAGGGGGAAAGAAAAAAAAGCCTCATTCTGCCTTTCAAAGTGTATCATGATTCTTCATCCAACATTTATCTGCCTGCTAATCTGAACTGCACTTCTGTCACTTTGGTTTCATCTATCAGTTTATTATTCCCCTCAATCTACATTACAGTAGTACCTATTCATCCACATTAGAATTCATATTAAAGCTGTAGGTAGCCAACTGAAAAAATGAATTAAAACCTTAATATTATGTTAAATTACATTGAATTCTTACTGCCATTTTTCAAACAAACTTCTTTCCTGTGGCTCTGTACACTTAAGAAAAATTGGATGGGAAAACTTGAAAATACGCACGAGGTAAGCTGCAGAAGAAAAGTCTCTTCCATAACAACAGGTTAAAATAAATTAGAGAAGTTTATTTTCCTACTTTACAGTGTCTCATTTAACAGAGTTTAGAATACATATACACACAATAATCTCCCAACGTTTAACATAAGCCAATTTGGCACAAAATTTACTTTCATACTTACCATTTTTTACAGCTTTCTCCCTGCTGTGGGAGTAGCCAGCACCTGAAGAAGAAAAAGTTGCAGTATCTCCCGGGGACGGTCCAGATTTCTGATTGTTTTCACTATGGTCCACAGCAGCAGCATTTAGCTGGGACCTTCCAAGATGCTGCTGGGGGTGAGAGGAACTTGAGGGGGGATCAGGATCTGAATTCATTTTAGCTGCAAAAGAAGAGAATAATGATGAATTATCAGTTAGTAGGGTTACAACGTAAAAGCAGAGTAAAAATTTAAAATCGGAATAAATTTATATAATTAGTTGAACAACAAGCCTAGAAATGGGCAAGAAGACTGATAACAACTTCAAGATGCATTTATACATTCTTTAACAATTCCAAGCACAAGAAGGTGTTGTTGAATAAGAATGACTGGCATTGTGCCAAAATAGTGACTGCCTCTTTTTCCTAACTAAATAAGAATTGATTTTCAAGTGTAGATAAATGCTAAGAGTAACGAATCAATCCTGTAAATACTGCATATAAGTAACTTCTTTGTCTCTAATGTTGAACTTGCACATGCAAAGACTAGCCCCTAACTTTTTATGGAACACTATTCACATGTCTGTAATGACAGACAAATTCACATCAAGCACCTGGTTCACAGCCACCACCAAGACAAAACAGCAAAGAAAGAGAAGGTGTAGAACTCTGCCACTGGAAATGAGGAAGGACAGCACCAAAGATGCTCTTTATAAACGTCTCCAGTTGGAGAACACAAGATCCAAAATAAGCTGACTTTAGTTACTACTTAACTACTATCCAATTTTATAAAAAATAGTATTTAGACAAAGAAACACTAAGGCATAGAGGGAAAGGCCTTATAATTCTTACATGAGATGAGTTTTTACCTTCTCCTGTAAGCTCCCTCCTCAACAATGAGGGGAACTCTGTTCTCTAGTAAAAAACTCCTTCAGTCAGTAACTTTTCATAGAAGCACTTACTGAAAGCTTAGCTTTTACAAGGCAGGAAGTAACAAGCTATGCATATACTACCCCACTACAACATACAGTAACTCTTGCTGCTTAAAAGCAACTTCCCTCAAGCTAAGCAATTCAGAAGGGATCATTGTGAAAGGTGTCTGGCTATAAATCTTATTTTTTTTAATTCTGTATGTTCAGAATACTGACCTAAGGATGTCCTTGTAAAGATGATAGCAGTACAGCCAAAAATCAAAAATAGCATACCTAACTCAGCCAGCACTAAAATCACAACTGGATGCTAAAAGTACCAGCAATATTACCATCATTAAACATATTCTTTGCAATTTAGACACTTTTCCTACCAAAATTAAGCTTCCCTAAACCAGCAAATATTTTACCGGTACAACTACATGCATTTCTGTATTATGTTTCTACATCAAGTTATAAATAAACCAACGCCGTTCAGTTCAACCTTCAAAACAGTCCTGGGAAAAACCCAGAGATTAAAATACTTTCCCAGTAAACCAGCACGAGTATTTTTAACCATTATACAATCACAAAAGTTTTACTTCGCATCCGGTTTTAAACTTGACCTCAACGCTCCGAGAGAGGGACGAGCCAGAGGAGCAGGCAGGCAGGCGCTCCAGCCGCGCCGGCAGAGGATGCGCTACGCGGGGACATTCCGGGTCTTTCTGGGCAGAACAACATCCAGAAAGCGGAACCGGACGACAAAAGCTGTCCCCAAAACACGTGCAAGGGACAGGAAAACACTTACCTCGGCGTTAGCTAGCTAGCAAAAAAAAAAAAAACCCAAAAGACAAACAAACAAACAAAAAAACCCCAAAAAACTCCCGTCCCAACAGTCACTCTGCGCTTCTATAAGGAGCACCACCAAGTTTCCCTGCTGCAGGCTCAGAGGTCAGTAGAAGCCAGCCCTTAGAGCTGACTTGCGGATTTTCTTCTAAAAGCCTAGGAACGGGGGACAGGGTAAGACTTTGGGGGAGCCCGGGCTGCTTTTAGGAGCCAGCCGGCGCCGCGGGACGTGCCGGGGGCGGCCCGCACGGTCGAGCCCCGCTGCCGGAGGTGACTCTGCAACTCCCGCTCCCGGCGGGCGGGACGACACGGGACGGGCCAGAGTTCGCTCAGCCTCGATCCCCGTGAGGCCGGAGGGTGCCCGGGCGGCGGCTGCCACTCCGGAAGGCCGGGAAGCCCCGGCTGGCAGCCAGAGCACGGCGGGAAGGAGGAAGGGAGGCCGGCAGCTCGGGCCGTCCTGCCCGGGGTCCCCACCCCAGACGCTCACCGAGCCCGGCAGGGCGAAGTCACAAGCACCGACTCCTGGCGACAAGTTTCTTTGCGGCTCCGGTGGCGGCTGAGCGCCAAGTAGGGCCCCGCCGTGAGCTCGCAGCCCTATGGGGCGGCCCCGGCCCGCCCACCGGCCACCGCCCCTCTCTCCGCCGAGCTGTGCTGAGGGGGCAGCGCTGCTGCCACTCACCGTCCGCCGCTCCTCGGGGAGGCCCTCGCCGCTGCCGGGCGGGGCCAGCGGGAGGAGGCGGAGACGGAGGCGGGCGGGCCGGCCGGCCGGAGGGTGGCGGTGGGGGAAGCGGGCGTGGCCGGGGCGGTGGAGGAGGCAGGGCGTTGTGTGTGGCCGCGTCCCGCGTTGGGGTAGCCTCCTTGCCGGTGGGGGATGAAGGGGCTTTTGATGGGGCGGCCTCGGCCAGCTCCAAAATGCCAGCGCGGGTGGTGGTGCGGCGCCCACCCGCAGGGAAAGGTCTGTGTTGGGGGACGCGGCCGGGAAGCGGCGGAGCCGGGCCGCCAGCGCGGAGGGAGCAGCGGCTACCCAGTGTCGGGCTGGGTGGGTGACG
>VXBJ01002941.1:496095-513809 GCA_013400055.1 Nycticryphes semicollaris
GCTGCGAGTCGTCCGGTGTTGCGGGTAAAGCTGTTCTCAAGTTTGGCCCTTTATTTGTCCTTTTAGGGAACAGAAAGAAGGGTTTGGGACGACTCTGCCGAAGTGCTTCGCGTTAGCCAACATGGAGGCGGGCAGGGTTGGTGCCCTGTCAGCCGGGGTGGGCCCCACCGCCTGCCCCCCAGGCCGAGCGTGGCACTTGTCCCTTGCTGCAGTGCTCCTGCCCTGGAGAGCGAAAGCAGTGAAGAGATGAGGGCAAAGGGTGGTAAACGAGTCGCTAGTTGTCCCTAAATCCCCTCTAAGCTGTTACCACGTACACCTGTACTTCTGACACATACACGGAACGCTCCTAGCCTGGTGGTGAGCTGTAAACTTAATCAGCAAAAGTTCCCATTGTATTGGAAGTAAACTTACTTCTTTTTAGAAATAATACATCACTCTTTGATTTTGAAATACCTAAATAAGGCTGTGAATAGTATGTAATTAAAAAAAGCCCCAACCTTACAAACTCAAAATAGTAGATTAAATTTTAGCCATTCCTGTGACTAATTTAGTCATTTAAATTGATTTTCACAAGTTCCAAGTTTGCAGCAGATCATGGGGAGCTATGATATGTTTGATTTTTAAAATGTCAGTTAGATTCTACTTGTTGATGTCACTGCATGCTGGGTTTTTTTAATCCTTAAAAAACTACGTGGTCCCCAGCATCCTTATTCCTTGCTGTGGAAGTCATAACAAAATTCTTTTTCACGGAATCATGGAATTGTCAGAGTTGGAAGGGTCCTCTAGAGATCATCTAGTTCAACTCCCCTGCTAAAGCAGGATTGCCCAGAGCACATTACACAGGACGGCACCCAGGTGGGTCTTGAGTATCTCCGGAGAAGGGGACTCCACAACCTCCTGTTCCAGGGCTCTGTCACCCTCACCATAAAGAAGTTTTTTCTCATATTTGAATGGAACTTCCTATGTTCCAGCTTGTGCCCGTTGCCCCTTGTCCTGTCACTGGGAACCGCTGAAAAGAGTCTGGCTCCATCCTCCTTCAGACCACCCTTTAGATACTTGTAAACGTTTGATAAGGTCTCCCCTCAGCCTTCTCCAGGCTAAAGAGTCCCAGCTCTCACCCTTTCCTCATCAGGGAGATGCTCCAATCCTTCAATCATCTTAGTTGCCCTTTTACCTAAAATAAGTTTCAAGAAACATGAAGTGAAGCTTGTGTTTACTTCAAATTAAAATTTGGAAAAAAATCCAGTTATTTTAAAGAAGATCATTTGCACTGTGAGTCTGATCAGTGGTTTTATCAGGAACGTACAATGCCTGCCTTGTGTTATCTGTTGCGTTGTTTCTTCAGGCTGACAGTATGACTTAACTCAGCTGTGACAAACTTCTACTGCTGCAATCTGCTTCCCTTGCTATTCACATTTGCTTCAAGATATTATTCTATACAATTGGTTTGATATTTAGTGGGTGTGCTCAACGGATGTAGCTTGCTTAGGGAACAGGTGGAAATGAGGGTGGTAGCTGGAAAAGTAACTAAAAAGGAAGTGTAAAATGAAGCCTCCCCTGCTGCTTGTGCCCGCTCCTTCCCAACAGAAGGCACAGTCACACGTGGCATAAGCCATTCCAGAGGAGGTCAGTTCAAGGTTAAAACTGCCACGCTGACTACTAACCCGCTTAACAGTGAGCCTCCACTGTTTTTGTGGTTGCTTATGACCAATCTTACACTGAAGCTGCTCATTAGTGCCACTGCTGAACTTGATCAGGTCCTGACTTACAGCCAACTAAACTTTTGCAGTAAATGAATTGTCACACATACCTTAAATACTCATGTACACGCCATATAACCACCTACAGCATTACTGAGAGTAAACCAAGCTTAAACAAGATGGAAGCTTCCATTATCATCTCCACTAGTTTCACTTTGTCTTACACTTCATCACAAATTATTAGTTCCCATTTGGCATTAACACAGTTGCCAATTGTTACAGCCATGGAGAAGAAACATGGAAGTATTGTAATAGGTTGTTGCAACACCTTTTTAAATTTACAATCATAGAATATTTTGGGTTGGAAGGGACCTTAAAGATCATGTAGTTCCAACCACCCTACCATGGGCAGGGACACCTCCCACTAGACCAGGTTTCTCAAAGTCCCATCCAGCCTGGTTTTGAATTTCAGTTATGACTCTCAGAATCAATAGAATGATTGAGATTGGAAGAGACCTCTGGAGGTTATCTACTCCACCCCCCATGCTCATGCAGGGCCACCTACATCTGGTTGCCTGGGAGTGTGTCCAGATGGGTTTTGAGTATCTTCAAGTATGGAGACTCCACAACCTCTCTGAGCAACCTGTGCCAGTGCTTAGTCACCCTCACACTAAAAAAAGCTTTTTCCTCATGTTCAGCTGGAGTCTCCATATCTCAGTTTGTGCCCATTGTCTCTGGTCCCGTCACTGGGCAGCAGTGGAAAGAGCCTTGGCTCCATCCTCTTCGTACCCTCCCTTCATGGATTTGTAGACACTGAGAAGATTCCCCCTGACTCTTCTCCAGGCTGAACGGACCCAGCTCCCTCAGCCTTTCCTCACAGGGAAGTTGTTCCAATCCCTTCATCATCTTTGTGGCCCTTTGTTGGACTCTCTCCAGTCTGTCCATGCCTCTCTTGTACTGGGGAGCTCAGAACGGGACCCAGTACCCTAGGTGTGGCCTCACCAGTGCTGGCTGGAGGGGAAGGATCTTCTCCCTCCACCTGCTTGCAAAGCTCCTCCTAATGCAGCCTAGCATACTTCTTTGCAACAAGGGCACATTGCTGGCTCATGTCCAACTTCATAGAACCATCTAGGTTGGAAGGGACCTTTAAGATCATCAAGTCCAAGTCTTAACCTAACACTGCCAAGCCTAACATTCAACCATGTCTCTCAGCATTTAAGTACTTACAGGGATGGTGATTCAACCACTTCCCTCAGCACCCTGTGAATGTTTCAGTGTTTGATAAACCTTTCTGTGATTTCTTTCTGTGATAAACCTTACAATCTAAACCTGCCCTGGCACAACCTGAAGCCATTTCCTCTTGTATCACTGGTTACTGGGGAAAAGAGACTAATACCTACCTTGCTACAACTTCCTTTCAGGTAGTTGTAGAAAGTGAGAATGTATCCCTTCAGCTTCCTTTTCTCCAGGTTAAACAATCCCAGCTCCCTCAGCTATTCCTTGTAAGACTTGTGCTCTAGACCCTTCACCAGCTTCATTGTCCTTCTCTGGACACACTCCAGCACCTCTATGTCTTTCTTGTTGTGAGGGCTCCAAAACTGAACACAGTATTTGAGGTGGGGCCTTACCAGTGCTGAGTACAGGTGGGGGTTTCCCTAGTCTTGCTGGCCACACTGTTTCTGATACAAGCCAGGATGCTGTTGGCTTTCTTGGCCACCTGGGCACACTGCTGGCTCATNGGGGTGCCTGGTGTTGTTCCTCCTCGAGTGCAGGACTTTGCACTTCCCATCGTTTAACTGCATTAGGTTCCTGTCAGCCCAGACTGAAAAATAAATAATCTATTGCAGCAAGAATGAAATAAAAAAGATTGCATTTCAGCCAGTGTCTTTTTGTNTGGCCCCCAGCACTAGGGGTGCCTGGTGTTGTTCCTCCTCGAGTGCAGGACTTTGCACTTCCCATCGTTTAACTGCATTAGGTTCCTGTCAGCCCAGACTGAAAAATAAATAATCTATTGCAGCAAGAATGAAATAAAAAAGATTGCATTTCAGCCAGTTTCTTTTTGTATTAGAGAATTAATAATCCATTTACAAGTATTTTGTAAGCTTACAGAGTGATATTTGTTGACTTCATCTGAATTTTGTAAACGTTGTTTACTCAAGATATGATGAAATGCAGTAGTAGATTGCCTGAACATCTTGGTGCAGTACTGAAATATAGGTTCATATTAACTGCTTTTCCATATAATCATCAATGAGTTCTAGAAATATACTTGACCAGGGACATCTAATAATATAAACACCTCACATGTTGCCTCTGTTAAACTGTATGTGATACAAACGGACGTTTTCACATTCTGGTGTGAAGTTTTTATTTCAGCATCTGGACATGCGTGTAGTATTGAAATGATTAAGAAAGGTCTGTCTCTTATGAAATTTAATTTGTAACAGCAAAGTACAAAATTGTGCTAAGCAACATTTAAATACAACTTTTTGTTTTTAAATCAATCAATTAAAATTTATTTACCGATCATATTAGTGAAATGAAGTCACATTTGTAGTATTGCTGGCATACAAGTAGTTTCTCAGTGGTCCAGAGGAAAAACAATGTCATCAAATTGTTCCTAAAATGAAGAGAGAGAACAGTGATCATCCAAGAAAGTAGACCTGCATGAAGTATGAATCATTCCAGTGAACAGCCTTCAACTCTGTTTGTCACAACACCTCTGAGTAAGAGTCCATTTCTTTAGTCCGTGGCACGCTCAGAAACAGATTTGACATAATTACTCTGTATGCTTCTGCAATATGTTAATCCTAGCAAAAATATTGTCAGCAGTGCTCTTGCTGTAGAAGTAAGTAGAGCTGAAAATTCATAGAGAAATGCCATGTGCATCTGCAGCAGTTGAGAAAGGAAGTACATTATGGAAATGGAATTATCTGAGTGATGCTAAATAACCTGCACTAAAAGCTGTCTCAAAGATAGTTACATTTTTTTGCCCCACCTTACCAATTAAGAGAACAGCTGTTATTTCAAAATAATAGGGTTTGTTGTTTACTCTGTTACACCCATTTTAACAGTATAATTTCATCGATGGAAGCATTACATCAGCATAAAATTAGTGCAATAAAAGCTGCAGCATACCTCATGAGCAGCTGGGTACTGAAAAAAGGTTGGTTTTTTTTTTGTTCTAAGGCAATGTCTAAAACAAAAGCAGCAGGTATTCTTTGTCAGAAAGAGCTTAATACATTAAGCGTACTGAGGTGATAGACATAGAATCTGGAGAATCAACAATATGATGGCAGCAACTACGATGTTAGTACCATTTGGGATGGACATATGGGAGAAGGAATTAATAAAAGGCAAGAGTGGGAGGAAATGGAAAGAATAACACAAGAAAGTGGGCATAAAAAGCAGGTAAAAATAGGAATTGAGGAGTTTTGTGAAGACTCTTCTTCCCAGATCTTCATATTCAATACATCTCTGTCACCTCAGGGTTGGCATAGCTTTTGCATAAGTACCTGTTTCCATGCAGTAAAGTAAGTAGGGTAATGTGAGCATCTTTCCCTGTCCACTGCTATTTTAACCTCTCTTCACTCCACTGTCCTTATGCCATTGTACTCTGGATGGTGGCACCCAAGTAGTATTCACCGTCATTGCTTGATATAAAAAAGCAACACTGTCATTCTCTCCCATTAGCTCTCTCAGCTGTGAGGAAAGGGTCACCGTTTTCCTGTTCATGAATACCTATGCTATGGGTGACTTACGTGGCACCGGATGTTCAGTGTGCACTTATTTCTTGGCTAACTTTTCTAATCTTGGGCATATGCTGTGAAAGAGGGAAAGATTTTAAAGACGGGTGCATATACAACCAGATTCAGGCAGGTGGTTATTAAGTAAGGCTACAAAGGTCTGATGCAGCAGTTATTGGGAGGCAAGTCCTGGGTTGGATGCATTCCCCGGAGCAGGGAAAAAGGGGAGTGTGCTCCTCTTTCGCTTCCTCAAATGTTTCTGATTCTTCCTTTCACAACCTCACTCTGAGACAGCTGCTGCTTTTTATTGCTAATCCACGATCTAAATGGGGCTTGGCTGTCTAACGCCTGAAGCTGCACCTGAGTCAAAGTTATATTTGTTTTATTCCGCTACTGTCTAGAGAAAACCAGGCAATTTTCCCAGAGGGAAGGTGTATTCCCTCAAATGAGAAAACATAAACATGAAAAAAGAGCAACAAGGATAAACAATCAACAAAGTCTGGAACTTTTATCTTGAATCAGTTTGGTGTTGCCAGGTATGAAATTTTGACAAAAGTGAAAGTGGATGCATTTAAGCTGAGGTTTTCCTGAAGTCATTTCTTACCCTACTGTTTGTAAATCTTTTGTAAGTAAGTGAGATTGCCTTGAGAAGTACCATGTCTCCCCCCTGCCACCGCAAGATATTTAACCCAAATGAGTTTGCAACAACCTATCAGATTGCCAAACATGCCACAAATTTTGTCCAGCAAATCGATCCGTTAGTGTTGGTTCCTGTGCAAGCCAAGCACAATCTTTTGCTGACAGTGACCTCTAGTGTGAATGAATGGAACCCTGTAGTTCTGTCCCAGGTAGTGCCGGGAGAAGATTGTGTTCATCCCAATACGCAGTTATGGGGACGCATATGTGTACCATCTGTTTGACTTCTTTATGACAGACTGCTTTATGGATTAAACAAGCGTGCAAAACATGAATAGGAAACCATAAAATCAAAAACATTCCCTCAGCCAGACTAAATAAATAAATAAATTAAAAATCTTTCATTTCTGTGGAATTTTGTTTAGATTTTTCTTTTTTAAAAAACCCGTGTGTGATTTCCAGTTGATTTCCAGCATTCCAAAGTGCCAAAGATTGCTTTCACTTTTTGAAGTACAGCTTTGTGCTGGGCTTTGTGTGAAAGACAAATCAGAAGTCTGTGATGCAAGAATTTCAACAAAGGCTGCTGTAAAATGTACAGATTCTCCAAACCCTGACCCAAATATAGTTATGAATTAACCTCAGTATTTTGTCACCCAAATATATTGGAGCAACTGTTCCCTCCCTCTCTTTTGCAGAACAACTTGAATGGATTAAAAAAAGAAAAAAAAAAAAGAAAAAGCTCAAAAGCTCTGAAGCAAAGAATTTTCTGTTCAGTACCTCCCAAACTGCAGGAGCAAAGAAGAAAGCAGAGCACATCATTATAGCAAGTAAGTTGGCAAGGAAATTTCCTGCTGGTTGGGAGTATTAAATCTGGAATGCAATAGTTAAAGGGAATTTAGCTGTGGAATTAGTTAATTCAATCCTTAAATTCATGCTGTAAAGCAACTTCCTACATTTCTCTGGCCACTTCAGATGAATAGAAATGATCATTTCTTTGTCAAGCAGACAAGTTCATATGGCCTGAACTACAAAGTGTTAATAATTTGCAAAGGATACTACTAAACTTTATATAAACTACCTTCAGTCCTTTCTAGGATTCTATCTGCTACACAGCAGCAAACATAGGCATGCTATTCTCTCTCCACAAAACATTATATATATGTGTGAAAAACTGAGTTGCTACATCTCAGCTTCAGTCACATATAATCTAAATGATTTTGTAACAGAGATTGTGTAAAATATAATCAAGTTTTTAAAAATGTGCAAAATTGTCAGATTGAAAATTAAATATCTGACAGGAAATATATGCTGTTAGTCCTACACATGTCAGATCAAATTTGATCATATTGTGGCTTTCAGTGTTTTAGTCAGGAAGCCTTCACAGAATCATATTAGTCATTAAACTTTCAAATCATATTTATGTCAATATTGCTATCTGCAAATCTCATTGCTTTGTGCCTAAAAAACTGGCCAGTTATTTCAAAGCTTTGAGTACAAGCACACTAACCGAAATGTGAAAAGAAAGCAAAGTATTAAGGAAATATTAAATAGAGAATTTGAGAATTGTTATTTGCAAAGTTTACATTATTCATTGTCAATTACTTAAATAATCAAGAGCAAGGGTTTGGGCAATTTGGAATGCATACTTAAACCTCTGTTCTTGACCATTCAGCTCTTACCTTCCCAGAACTTTTTACATACAACTTTTTACTGTATATTGCACTCTGTGTTTTCAGATTTTGTTGATGTATGTCAGTGCTCCAGTCCTGATTAAAATCAAAAGCAATGAAATTTACTAACTGTAAACGTTACCTGACATTAAAACAAGCGTGGGGACAGGTTGCAGCTCTTTAATAATGCTGTTTTGTCACAGAAAATGAAATAATCTAATTATTCTCATGGTGCCAAATACAGTTTGTCTGGATTCTTTTAGGATGGTGTTCATCAGCTTGAGTCGTTTCAACATCATCACGATCCTTTCTCCAATTACTGTTACACACACAAGGCTCCCACCAGGTGGCAATAACACTTCATTCTTTGAAGCATTTGCTATATTTTAGGTGGTAGAAATGCATGTTATGTACTAATTGGGAGGGGTGGGGTGGGGAGAATGAATTGTGATTTATAATAAAGTGAAGTTGATAGAAAATGTGATTTTCCTGAAGTCTCAAGGTACAAGCACTTATGAAAAGTAATTTGTAAGTGGGAACAGACTGCAGGGTGCTGGGCAATATCCATTGTTAGGTTCTTAAAATCAATTTAAATATAAATACAAGTAACATATTCCACTTGGTTCCTGAGAAACTGAAATTATTTAAATTTGCCTTTTGATGAAACTACAGGCAGCAGACAGTGTGAAATGCTAATTCACTAGTGGGAGCTTAAGCCTCACACAGGTCTCACAATTTCAGCTCAAATTGAGACAAATCAAATTCACTGTTTCAGCTACAAATTAAATGCTTCTTTTAGACTTTAAATCTAGATGTATTTCTGTAGGTGCTGTACAACTGCTCTATTCCTATCCTGTGTTTCTGGAGGAGAAAATACCTGCACACATGCACGCTAGGACTCCCATTTGCAGGAAGCATTGGAGTTGCTGTGCACTCACTTTTCAGATGCCCTGCATATGGTCAGCAATCTTTCTATGGCACGTTACAGACTTCACCTGCAGCGCTGTGCACCTGCTTCGACTGGCAGTATGAGTTCCGCATGCTCAGGGTTTCCAGAGTTATTGCAGCCCAGGTAGATTTACTGGTGAAAAATATCCTAAAAATTTCTCCCAGAAGTTTCCAGGAAGAAAAAAGAGGGCATGTCTGAGGAAAAAAAGAGATAAAAGCTTTGTGGTATCTCAAGACTAGTTACAAAATAGTTCCCTGACTCTTCAGTGTAGTTTTTTTCGCACAGGAATGCCATGTGCTCAGTTATTTTCTTGAGTTCCCTATGATAATACATCACAAAACTTAAGTGCTCAAAATGTTCATCATAAAGAATGAAGAGGATGGCATCTAATCAGTCAAGTAGAAAGTGCTAAGGAAGGAGGTGGATACACAACTACAAATTTTCTCACACACACAAACCAGTTGAGAACAAATACCTGTGTCTGCTCATAGAATACAACCTTTGGTAGTTTTTAAGAACTGAGGTCATCACGTATACTTTACACACATTTTTTTGTACATTTTCAGTCAGCAGAGCTCTATGTTCCAGCAATACACCCATCATTTAATAATTTCCACAAATCCTATGCAAGTAAAATAATTTTTCCTGTTCCCTCATGTAGAGGTGTACATACATAAAATTTCATAAATATTTCCAAACCATTTCACTTTAACCTCAGAAAACAGAACGGGTCAGTGTCCTTTCTTGTACACTCTAAATTTTTAAGCTATTGCAACTTGTGTGATCACATAAAATGCCCATTTTCATTTTTTTTTCCCCAAAATGCTTACACTCGGCATAAAGAAAAAGCTGCTCTAGGAAGAGATGATAGCAACATAGGCATTTTTTTCCCTACTGTAGCTATATAGAAGTTGAAATTGCAGAGAAGAGTAATTTATAACATTGGTTGAAATAGGATATTGCATTTGGTTCAGGTTAAGGAAAGTGTAAGGTGATTTCAAGTTGCTGGCTTTGATGTAAAGCTTATGAAGCAACAACTAGTTTTTCCCAAGTATATCATGAAACATCCATAAACCTGAAAAATTGTATTTAATATCAATTTAGTACCAGTTTTACTTTTCATGTGTTTCTAACTGGTTATTGGAAAAAAAGCCTTTAAACACAAAGCTGGGACAAAAAGGCTGCTAAACATACTCTTGAAAAAGAACATGAGTTAGGTTTTCCTTTCTTTTTCAGTTCACTTCTAAACCCACAAGTCTAAAATGTAATTTGTATAGGCAATATTGTGTGCAGAAGTAAAAACTTTACTGCCTTCTGTATTCTTGAATAGTGTAGTAATATTGAGACACATTTTCTTTCAATGGAAGGAATCATTCAAATATAGGAAAATTCCAGCTGCAGAAGCTCACATAACTTCAAACCATCATATGTAACAACACAGTTAAATATCTAAGGCACATTCTCAGCTAAATAGACTTCACTAATGTATGATGCAATTAATTCACTGAAATAGAGCTTAGAGCGGTAATAAATAAATAAGCAATAGATAATAAATTCCCCATATTGCTGAAGTCAGGTATATATTATCATACACCTAATACTTGTCCAGTCTGGGATGCTGCATTATTATTTTGCATACTCACAGAACACTTTTTGTTTCTTTCCCCCTCTCCTTTTTCGGGAATACCATTTACTGTGCAAACCAGTTTAGAATAAAAGTGGAAAAAAACATCTTCAGCCAGATTTTGGATGAGGGTCAGTTTAACCCTTGGAATGCCAGAGCAGAGTACAGGCCATAAATACCAGATTCTGTTCTCTTTTAAAGATACCATTGTTCTTTACAACAAAATTGTGCTTCACTAAAGCTGCACGATTTTATACATGAAATCCTACAAGAGAATGAAAATGTGATGAAGAATTCTAAATTACTTTTAACACTGAAAAACAACCAAATGAGCAAGAGAAAAATAATGCCTGTGCAACTGTACTCTCAAGATATGTGTCCTTACTTAGATATACTATATTAATACTTTGCATCTACAAGACATAGAGGACAAAGTCACACACTACATACATACCTGAATTTTATGATTCTTTCACACTAATCAGTGACCTATTCTAATGCAAATGAAGTATGTTTCCTACCACCATCCTTCTTCAGGGGCGGCACCCGAAAAGTAGGAGGCGGCCTTTGCTGAGTGTCACTAGTGGTGGAACATCAGTAGCAAAAACTGCATGGAGATGCACTGATGTTGCTTGTGCTTTTCTTCAATAACTTCTGGCATGTATTTCTTACCCCATTCATCCTAATTCCCTGCAAAGTTCCCTTGTGTATGTATTTCCTAATGATATTTTCTACTTTATGTAGACCATCACCTTTCACTTTACCTGCCCCACTACCAACACGCTCATGCATGTAGAAATATGTCTCTGTCTGCATCATTTCTAGATGCAAGCAGACACTAGTATCACTAGTGGCACACTGGGACAATTTGTGCCCAAAATTTTACACACTGCTGATGCAAATTTCCTTTTTATCTTTGGCACAGTTAATCTACAATACAGTTTAATCTACAATACAGTTTAACTACCTCTAGATAAAAGTCAGTTATTTACCACATACATCATTTTTAAAGTCATGTTATTCCAGTTTAATTAATTGTTTCCCCTGTCATCACCACTTCTTTGTACCCAATTCTTCATCCATTAGTATTTGGTTTACCAGAATTTTGGAGTTGCCCAGTATGCAGTAAACGCTCTCACTATTAGTGCTGAGTCAGATGCTAGCAAATTCTTTTGTTTGGCACTTTGTACACAATCACTACATTTTTTTTCCCCTCACTGGATTGTAAAGTCATATTTGTTCTGCTAGATGCTGTAGGTCATTCTAGCATTATTGTTTGCCCAGAGTCTTATTAAGGATGTATGACTTGGACTGCTTTTTCCCAGGTGGATTGGTATTTTCAAGATGAATCTTTTGTCATACTATTTTGTCCATGCATTTATACTCTTTCAGTTTCATGCACTTCTTTCCTCTTTATGTGACAATATCCCTGAAGTATTCTTAGAATTAGGTTGAATGGCTGCGTTAAATGAAGGTTAGATAAGGGTTAGATAAGACAACCATAGAAGCTTATGATTTCTTCCTCCCCCCATGTTAGTTTTCCACATGTTTTGATTTGAAATGAACAACAAAACATTGTGCAATAAAGGCTTTGGAAGATGGAAAATATTGCAAGACTTTGGGAAAGAGATAAGTACTGTCATACATCTGCAAGAGGTTCTGGAACCAGAGAGATGGTGTATTCAGGATGGCAGTGCACCCCTGCTGCGTTCACTGTAGTGTGCAGATGAGCAGCCACTGTGAGTCCCGCTCTATAGGAACGCTACGTGTCCTGGAATTGTCAAGGTGTCAAGTTTTTCCAGCATTACTGTTTTAAGCTGGCTTAAGTTAGGGCTGTGTAAAGAAAACAAAGATTCAGCAATAGTTTCAGACCAGGAGTCTTGTAAACAAACATCATGAACAAATAAATGACAGGCAGATTTCAGCCCACAGGCTCAAATAACAACTGTTTTAACAGTTGGGAGTTGGAATGAACTGAGTAATTTTAGAAACAGCCACTTTTAGCTGGTTAAAAGGCAACAGGCATGCAAAAGAGCTATGAATATTTTAAAAATTACTTGTTTTCTTCAGAAGTGGTAATTCTTGAGTGAAATAAGTTGTTATGGATCAACCAATATTTGATGGGATGAGAAATCCAGAGAGAGAAGCCTGTAGAAAGAATTGTCAGGGAGTTAGGTAGACCCTTCTAGAACAGAAGATGCAGATACAACTGTTAAGAAAGATGTCTATGTTTCAGAACACAGCTTCTTGCAACTTTTTAGTTGACAATGCTGTATGATTAGGAGAATATGTGATAACTGCTTGCCAGTTTTCTCGGCTCAGAAGAAAGAAAATTACAGATTTGTTGAAGCAAACAGTAGCTGAATCACTATGGACTGCATCTTGTGTCCAATTATGAAAGCAGGAAAAAGAAATCACCTTGATGGACATATGCTGTTTTGAGATTACAGTTCTGAACAACTGGACTGTGAAAAACCAGTCAGCCTGAGAGTTTTCTGATACTTTAAACAGACATAAGCTTATGTTAGATACATGAGGTCTTTTAAATGACCTTGATTTTCTTTTCTCCTTGTTTTGAACAGCCTGACATTAATTCACAGGAAGGCTCTCAAAAGTCCTAAAAGGTCTGAAAAGCTTTTGTAATCTTAAATATGATTTGTAGCTATAACTTCAGTAATAATAAAAGAGATATAACATGGACAAATGGCTTATTGTTATTCAGTTTTTGCAGATAAAACTGGAAGAGCATGTGTCTGAAATTTCATTCTTTAAAAAGAATTTCTAAGTAAGTTACAAGCCACAAGGTCTTGCCAGCTCAAAATGTTGATTTCTAAAACTGAATAAAAGCTGCTTAGCTTGAAGGAATAGATGATGGTACAAGAAAATTAATAATACTTTAATTGTTGGTTCCTAGCTTTAATTTTTCACAGTAGTTCAAACTTGAAAACAAACAGCCCAATAAATGCAAAACAATATTATTAGTTATTTATTTCGATTAAAAGTCTTATGTTAGTAACTGGATAACTTTGTCAGAGCATCAATGAATTCTGGATAATGCTAGCAGAAGTTAAAGGAAAAAGGACTTCAATTTTTCTTTCACTATTGACTTAAACATATAAACACAGAATCATCAAGGTCAACACGAACACTAAAGCAGTAAGACTAGCAATAGCAAAAATGTGAAATTTGCAACAGCAAAGGCTGATCTGTGAGTTAAATGAATCATTACAGTCCTACTTTTGCCATTAAATTTAGCTATGACTACCTATGACAGAGCTGAGGCTGACATAGCTGGAGGATGTTCTACAACATGAAATGAGAAGGGTACTGCACAACCACACAGTCCAATTTTGTGTAGCAGTCTTCTATGAGGACCGAGGAAGAAATATTCCCTGCGTTTTCGTGGGAAGCACAGCATCAGTGGAATAATTCTGCAGCCACAGGGTATTCTTCAGACCTGCTTCTGTGGGACAGAGAGAGTGTTTCACTCCATAACAAATTAAGGTATTTAGTCGTTCTTGAAAAATGTGTTCCCCTGAATCATATCTTCCACAGAATGTCTCTTTCAATCCTCAGAAAGCTCTTTTTAAAGTTGCCTCAGAGGCTAAACCCAACAAATAAGTTTTTTGTGGTTTTAAATTCTCCAGGCCAGAGATCCATGCATGAATGTTCCTCTTCTGGCACAGGATTTCAAGGCTTCAAATTGCCACTGAAGATACAGAAAGAGCTATTGCCTATCGAATTGCCGAGCTTCCCTAGATCTGTACTACAGATGCTGTTTAATCTGTACTCCTCAACGTTATTATCCAACTCCTAATCTTTTGTTTTCTTTCCCTCCTGGATAGGAAGGCTATGTTTGGTCAACCTATTTCTAGTATACTGAGTTAAAGCTCCAAATGCATCTTCACACTTACAAATTCATCTCTACAACTAAAAAGTTTCATGATTACACATTCCATTTTATAAGCAATAATTTTCCTTTCAAATAGTTTTTAATATGCATGTCCAAAAGCTTTCTAATCATACTGTTCCCAGATAGATTCAGCAACAGAATAGAAAGTTACACAGCAGGTTTGATAGCCCACACTCCAAAGCTGTAAAAAGCACCTGCAAAGACACTTGCCTACACTAAGGAAGCCTGGAATCTAGGAAAGGCGTACATTACCATTTCAATTCACTTTTCTTTATTCATGTCATTTTTTTAAATCCTTCTTTTAATAATTTTTTTTGGTTACATTTCTACTCATGCAGTTACAATTTTCTGGCTTTGAAGAGATAAAGACCAACACTGAAGATTTTGTACGTATCCAGCAATGATGGGGAAGAATCAGTATTGTAATGCCAGCGGTTCTTTTAACACTGAACAGAAATAAATCTGTATGTTTTAAATTAATCATGTCACTGTAGCTAGACACATTTATAAAAATTCCAGCATTGAGACAAATTACAGTAATAATAAGCAGAGTTTAAACACTCAAGTATTACAAAAAAGAGTCAAGTCCTGCACTTGGAAAGGAATAACCACACTAACCAGTACGGGCTGGGGTCCAATAACCCATACTAAACAGTACACAGTGGGGACCAGCCAGCTGAAAAGCAGCTTAGCAGAATAAGACCCGGGGGCTGTGGTGGACAGGATGACCATGAGCCAGCAATGTGTTTCTGTGGCAAGGAAGATTAGTGATATCCTGGGCTGCATTAGGAGAAGTGTTGCCAGCAGGTCAAGTGAGGTGATCCTTCCCTTCTACTCAGCCCTGGTGAGGCTGCATCTGGAGTACTGTGTCCAGTGAATAGCTGTGAAGATGGGACAAGAACATCTTTCATATGAGGAGAGGATGAAAGAGCTGGAGCTGTTTAGTTTGGAGAAGAGAAGGTTCAGGGGTATCTTATCAATGTTTATAAATATGTGATGGAAATATATAAATAAGGCAGATCTCAGTGGTGTCCAGGAAGCAATGGACACAAACATGAAACACAGGAGGTTCCCTCTGCAAGTTTCTCGGCTCTTTTTGTTTCCAGTTAATGAATTTATGTGGTGAAGATTCCATTAAATTACTGAAAGCAACATGGTCTAAATGCCAGGTACTTGATGTACGCGATGGATGTGATCTACGGTACAGATACAATGCATGTGACTGCATGAAATGCACTGCCAAGTTAAATACCTTAGCCTGCATAAAAGGAAAAAAAAAAATCACATAAGTGTTATTAGAGAAGTTCTGTAAAGTACTGCTTTCCTACGAGGGGCTATTTTACTGTGAAGAGATCTGAAAAAAAAAAACAACCCAAAACCAGAAACCCAACACTTTCATGTTTTTTCCAACAAAACAGGTGATTTTTTCATTACCCTTCTTAGATAAAAAAAAAAAAAAGCAGCAGAATGGTGAAGACAAGAGTATTTAGTAAAGCTAGAAGCTAGTCTCCACTAAATAACAAATAATACAGAGCCATTATTTGCTAAAAGGGGAAAATTGCCACCAAGGTTTACAAAGAGACTAGGCTGAACAGAAGCAACTACACAGGCAATGCTTTTAAGACTTTTGGCAAATCCTGACTACACAGAAAAGAAGCATTTTTTTTTTATGTGATGGGACTCTGCAAATACATTTAAGGCAGGTGTGTGGTGTGTATACTGAGTAGCTATCATTGCTATTGCAAGTCCATTTCTTAGATATGCCTACACAGAACCCCTTTGTCCTTCTACTTTCCAGCCTCAAACACTCTCAGAGGATGCAAGAAGATAAGCTATGTTTATCTTCTAGCCCCCATTGCTCTGTTGTAAAGGAATATTTTTTTTCTAGAGACACGCCATTCATCACGCCTTCTCTCTTCGGAGTTGCCCATGTCAATATTTAAGGCAGCTACTTGAGTATTTCAGCCTGAGCAGCTTTGTTCTGTAGTGATGTCTCCTTCTTCATAATGAGAGGACTAGGGTCATCTTCTTACTTGCCAAGAGTTGTACATAACACCTCTAAAGTGAGCACAAACATCCTCTAACTAGGGTTGGAATCAGCTAAGAACAGAAGGTGGGTTATCAGAAGACATACAGATCTCAAGTGAAATGAAGGAAACCCTGGCAGTTACCTGCATGTCTGGTGAATATTTATAGCTGAGATATAAACAGAGAATGATGCAAGTGAAAAATTAATCCACCACAATAATGAAGAACAGCCAGGAAATCCATATTCCCCTTAAGGGGGACAGAGCAATGAGCTCATTAAGCCTCATTAACTGCCTCTCCTACATGGAGTTTCTTGGGAGAGACTGGTATCAGGACTGAATTGCTGCCTTGCCTCAGGCCTCTCATTGACCATTTTCCATAGCTCTGTTTCTCTATCTGCAAGAGCTACTTAACTGCCCTTCTGAAGGACCTTATGCATTGTAAAATACGGCAAAGATTTAGAGAAAGTTACTATCATATATTATAAGTGATATGCTTGGAGAAAAGGCCACCCAAGCTCATGGACACACAAACATTCCAGGTATTATGAAACTTCACAAAATTTGTAAGATATTAAACACTAGCAAAAACCCATCTGTAATTTAACCTAATATTTTTAGCTACGGACTTACTTGTACTTATATCCATCCCTATTTAAATTATTCATACTAGGAATACAGAATTTAACATTAAAGTCTATAGTAGTGACTTTAGATTGTTTTGTACCTCCCTGCCCCTCCCAAAAACCCCCAAACAAAACAGCTGTATGGAACAGTGATCCTTTTCAAATAGGTTAAGAAAATAAAAGCTACAAAGACAAATTAGGATGCAAGTAAAGGCAAAATCCACAGCCTATACCTAAAAGAACAGCAGTAGGTTGCAAAAGCAAGTATAATTGTGGGCTCTCCTAATACCAGACCTCTTACCTTTGTATTCCTAATATCCTTTTTCTTGGGTCCATGTATATTAAAGGAAATGCTTACAAAATGCCATCAAGGTAGTATCATTTATCTGGCGTATACCGTGTGCCATCTGTTCCTCCCCACTGCTAAAATGTGGTTTTAATGCACTTGCATCAGTCACAAGTATAGCAGGAGATACACTAGGTAGAAATACTGCTCCCAGTGAACAAATAAAACATGTCATTCTGACTTTCATAAAAACTAAAGGAATGCTAGTACATTTTCAACATAAAACAGATTCTGTAGTTCCCTCTTTGCATTTTCCCCAATATATTTATCAGAAGATACCATTGTATTCTGCATTGAACACAGCATTCAGATGCCCTTTCCATTGTAGCAGATTATCTACCTTCCTCAATGGAAGTAGAATTTATCAACATAGCTTAAAACTTACTGGATGCGGGGGGAAACCTCGCAACCAAAGATGAGGAAAAGGCTGAGATACTTAATGCCTTCTTTGCCTCTGTCTTTAATAGTCAGACCAGC
>VXBJ01002941.1:514105-524964 GCA_013400055.1 Nycticryphes semicollaris
TCCCTTCCAACCACTAAGATTACCTGATTCTGTGATTCTGTGAAAAAAAAACAAACAAAATGCACCATTTTGCACAGTTTTCTACCGAGGATAGTCTTCAGTCAGTCTCCTGCCAACTTTGTTAACTGCAAAGGAAACTATTGAAAAAAATGACTATATAATTACAAAAAACAGGACTGGAAGAGGTTCAAACCCAATTCTCTCCTTGTCCTAATGCAGGATCCACTTCTCTGCTGGAATTCATCCAGGAAAGATTAAACAAAATGACTCCTCACTTTCAAAGACAATCTGCTACAGTTCTTCACTTATTTCACCACTACAGTGGTTCCAATAGATTGCAAAAAAATATGAGATGGAATTTAATAGAAACAAGTACAGGTTCTTACATTTTATACAGCTAATCTATAATCTAGGATAGGTCAGTAACAGGATAGAATCATAGAATCATTCAGGTTGGAAGAGACCCTTGGGATCATTGAGTCCAACCATCAGCCCTACTTTACGAAGTTCTCCCCTACACCAAATCCCCCAACACCACATCTAAATGACTCGTAAACACATTCAGGGATGGGGACTCAGCCATCTCCCCGGGCAGCCTATTCCAGTGTCTGACCACCCTTTCTGGGAAAAATTCTTTCCTAATGTTCAGCCTAAACCTACCCTGTTGCAGCTTGAGGCCATTCCCTCTTCGTTCTATTGCTAGTTACCTGTGAGAAGAGACCAGCACCAACCTCTCTACAATGTCCTTTCAAGTAGTTGTAGAGAGTTGTAGAGATAGATCAAGAAGCCAGCATAAGATGAAGAATAGCTGGCTAGGTAGCAGTACAGTGGGGATTACATTAGAGTAAAAAATGATAAATCAAAAATGTCATTCTATTTCAGATAAAGGCAAGTGCCATTGTGGCATTTAAGGCATATAGGAGATAATCCTTTCACTACTCAGGATTGTAAGGCCGCAGCTGCCACATTTCAAAACCTAGGTTCATACTTTGGAAGGAGGTGAATCTCATGGACTTAATCTAGAGGAGAGCAGTGAGTGATCAAAAATCTAGATGAAATTTAGGAAAAGGGTGGAAAAATTGGTCCTTCAGCCTTAGCAAGGAAGATCCTTCAAAATATGCAAAATCTGCAAAGAGAATTATTTAAGTGCTCGAGGTGGGTAGAGCAGGTAGTAATAACTGGCAGAAAAGGACATTTAGATTAGACATTAAAACTTTACAACAGCACTGAAATAGACCATCTGTACAACCATCTTCAGAGGGATTTTTTTAAGAGGAGGTGATACAAACTTCTGTAAGGAATATCCAGGCATTAGGAATAATGCCTTAGAGAACAAGATAGTTCAGATAATCTATCAAAACTGCATTTGGCTCTGAGATTTTTATCAACATTCCTTTATTCTTCAAATAGTTTTTCATCTTACTGCAAGTGGTATTCACTTTGTGAACCGCTCTTCTTTTAAAGAAGGTTTGAGAAGCTTCAGAATGTTGGTACACGTTCAATTCCATTTGAATTTTGCAATATATCACTTTTAGCAGGTACAATATTTAGAATATTCCTTTATTGTTTGCTGCCTCTGTTAATCTCACTAAATTAACCTAAAAAGGTTTTTCTGCTGGACGCAGCTGAGACCACTGATCAGCCAGAGTCCTGTTTATTTCTGTAAGAGCCAAATTTGGATATCTGATCAGCATAATGCTTGGCTTGCTCAAAACATTGCTTAGCTAACACAATGGTTAGAGAATATTCACAGTTAGCAATTTAAAAACCAGCAATACGTTTGTCTTTTATTTTTTATACTTTTGTTGACATACACATGTGAATTATTGCAATAATTAATCTTCATACAATAAGAGAGATGTTGTTACACATGTTCAGGTTAATTTAGAATTTTTTTCCTTATCTTAATCTATATCCATCTAACCCTGAACTTCGCTGGTGGACTGAGGCAGGGAGGGCAGGAAATGCGTAGCAATTTTTTAAAGGTTTTGAAAAGTTATGTGTCAAGACTAAAAGATTATTTTATTAACATGCAATTTGAGAGTCGCAAAATTTTCTAGGCCACAAACTTTTAACTCACCTAATCTTTCCTCTGGGCCATTCTCAAAGTCTTCAGAATATGCAGGGCCCAGGGCCCAAGCCACTTGAAATGATTCATATAAGAGTACACTCCTAAATAATTCAATCCTGTCATACCTTTGATAAGTACACAAGGAACTGAACATTCCTTTGGAGGTTTCATTTCATTTTCCCTTTAGGCCAGACGAGACCATTTATTTTCTGAAGTGGGGAAATACTTTGCACTACGCTGCCTCACAACTGGCACCACAAAGCATTTATATACAGTGTGCCCGACTTGTTCCATTTGAGCAAGAGGGGCCTCTGTAGGGGATTGGAAGGTTAAATCTAAATGCAGTTACACAAAAAAGTTAAATAAAAAAATAAGATGGGGATATGATGCAGAAATTAAGAGCACCTTCTGGGTGCTTTTCTAGATTTACCTGGCTTTACCAGATTAAAACACAGAATCACAGAAGGACATGGGGTTGGAAGGGACCTCTGGAGATCATCTAGTCCAAGCCCCCACCAAAGCAGGTCCTCCTAGAACAGGTTGCACAGGAACTTGTCCAGGTATGTTTTCAATGTCTCCAGAGATGGAGACTCCACCACCTCTCTGGGCAGTCTGTTCCAGTGCTCTGCCACCCTCAAAGTGAAGAAGTTCCTCCTCATGTTTAGATGGAACTTCTTATATTCAAATTTATCCCTGTTTCTTCTTGTCCTGTCACTGAGCACCACTGAAAAAAGACTGGCCCTTTCCTCTTGACACCTACTCTTTAAGTATTTATATGTGTTGATCAGAAAAAAACCCCAATTTTGTGCACTGGGCTCTGTGGTATTGACAGAGTGTTCTGTTTTATTGGACATTTTTTCTCCCTGCAATCTCAGAAGGGCTTTGGGAAATTGGGAAGACTGTGCAGAGAGTGAATCAATTTGCATGCAATACGTGCAGCATAAATTTGTCATCTCAGCAGCCCTCTCTTTTTGACTCAAAATATGAAACATAAGGAGTGGAAGAGGCCACAGGGGGAAACCCCTTCCTAACTGCTGTGTTTTGAAGTCCTGTGGATACAGCCAGCCCTTGAGTGACTGGATGGAGACTAACCAGGTTGCCTTCAGAAGCAGCATAGCCGTTGGCCCAGCAGGCTGTGAACTAGCCAGATCACAAACAGGGCTAGCTTAGGGATCTCAACAGCTCAGTCAGCCTCTCCCACTGACTACCCTTTCCTCATTTATATATCCTTTGTTATCTCCTCATAGTCTAATTTAAATATACTTTCTAATATCATGTTCCTGCCTCATCTGTTTGAACCGGTTACTACATTACCACAGCTAGATATACCTCATTTCTAGGTATAATACCTCGTGGGAGTCCTCACCTCAACATTTTCATACTATTGTTCTTTAACTGGACCTGCAATTACACAGTTTAATAAATTATTTATTTTTTTAAAAAATGCATCCATGTTTCTTATTCTTTATTTGCAATATGATTCCCCCCTCCATTATAAAATGATAGTGGCAATCTACACCAGCATATGTTGCAGCTGGACTACATGATCCTTGTAGGTCCCTTCCAGCTGAACTAAACTAAACTATACTATTCTGTATTACTCAGTTGCATACACTGTATCTATTCTTGATTTATCATATCAAATACATACTTTTTGATCAGTCTTCTTTTTCTCAGTTCTAGCTGTGATGCTAATACAATATCTTGAAGCGCCTAGAACAGCAAACTACTGAGTTCTGGAAGGCATTTTTATGAAGCCATCTAAAGAAAAGAGGGAAGAAAAAAGACTCTTACAGATAAAGCTCACTAAAACTTGTCTGAGGCTGAAAGAAAATATAGAAACATCCTATGTTATTTGGACAGAAGTCTGTGTTGACAGATTCTTAGTGATTCTAGTTGTTACTGAACTGCGGACAGTGTACTTTAAGACATTAATTGATTTTGTACCTCTTCCTAAGGGCAAACATCGAAAAGACAGTGTGAATGCCATTAACCCCGTCTAAGACTTCTACTTATGTAGCATGTTTTATTAAATGTAGATGAAATTACCTTTGAAGTGGTATAAGGAGAGCAGAACTATATGGAAAAATAATTTTTTTTCGTTCCTAACATAAGATTAATTATAACATATACAATTAATTTTTAAACTTGAGAAATATCTTCATTTTCCTCTGTTGCACATTAGCCTGTCATTTAACAGAAATTAAATGTGCTTTCATTGAGTACAAAAGCATCCAAATTCTGCACCACCATGAAACCTCCACACTACAGCGAGGAAAAACTTCCATTATTTTGCCTTTGAGCATTTAAAAGGACATGATAATATAGGAGCAATTTCAGTATCTTCACTGACATCCATCATGCTAGTGCACCACCAGGATGAGTAGTAAAGAGTCTATTTCATCTTCCGCAGGGTAAACTCACTGATTCTAGCATCCTCTCCTCTGGATAGCAGCTGGTCCTATCTGATTTTGACCTCTAAAGAAAAGACCACATTCAGGATTCAAAGTCCTACTCTGTCTTTAACAAGAGCTGCTTTCTAGTGAAACTGCAGACCTTGCAGATCTCCTATGCTGAATTACACCTTAGTTTCCAAAGAGACACAAATACTTGGATCCTCTCCTCTTTTAATAGGGAAAAGGAAAGGAATTTATCAGGCTATCTGTTCATTTCCTTATCACACTTTCTTTCTTCACAAAGATGAACTTTATGACAGCAACTTTTTTCATTCTGTAAGATACATTCAAGTGAATCCCTCAATGTGCCCCAAAACAAAGACCTTGAAGTTATCTGTGCAACAGCAGTAAATTATTTCTTGATTCTGTACACTGATTGAAGATTTATATCAATGTGCATAACAGAAGCTGTAGTATTTCTTAATGAACATTCTAACCCTCAGCTGTCCTTTGAAATGATGCATAACCTTGTATTTTATCCTGACTGCCTGTAGTTTTGAATACATAGATACAAGAAAAGCACATCTACTTTGTAACCACATAAACTGCTGTAGAAGTACTAAACTCTTCATTATATTTAAAATCTGATATTAATTGGATGATTAATAAAACATTTTTTTCTTTTTTTCCTTTGCACTTAAAGTTTCTATTACAGGAATGCTACAACTCAGAGATACCAAACATATATAATATTATAAATATGTATACTATACAATATTATAATAAGATCTTGGTTTTAGAAAGTTGAGGTGGCCACTAAACAACTCATGCTTAAAAAGAAAGAGTAAGAATCATGAAGAGACAAAAAGGTCCACCAAAATGTCATGTTTTTAACAGGCACGTTTAGCAGCCTTTTCCCACCAAAGCTCTGAATAGCTCAGTGCATTATGTACTAAAGCAAGTGTGAGTGAACCACAGGCACACGTCCTCAGAGAATTCCTTCTAAGAAGTATAATGGCTGTTATTTTTACCCTTTTAATCCCCAGCTCCTTCTTATTATGGCTAATCATCTCAACGTATGCATTAAAGAGCGCTATTCAGGTAGCACTAGAAATCAATTGCCATCCAAAGCCCTTGCGCTTACTCCTACAGCAGTAGCTTTGACCAAACAGAGATGAATATATTTTAAATCTTCAGTTTTCCCTTTTGTTTTAACATGAGTCAAATGCTTTATTCCTGTGTTCTACAGCATAGTCATTAACGTTATCTATTGTCATTTTTAATTTGATATGTGACTGCACAGCAAGGCAGCTTTTAACCAAGTCATCTGTACATAAAGCCTATGATAAATCTTAATTTCAAGGTGTGTATTCCCAGAAGACTCTTCCCCCTCTATTAAGGAAAAAGTGACTTCTCAAAAACGCATGCAAGAAAATATTAAAAGTGCATACATATCCACACAGCCACATTCCCACACGCAAATGGAAGGAATATTGTACAATCTACTCAGTGCAATACAGAAAAGTAACATACGATTATTAAAACTACGTTTGGAAGATAATATAATTCAAGTCTTAATTGCAGTCTGATTCCCTTGGCTGCTATTGATAACCGTGCTTGGTAAGTATGCCCCATTTAGAGGCACGTGTTTTTAACACATGCTATTTCTGGATATTCTGCAAACACCCACCTATGGCAGAACCCGTCAATAGGGTGAGAGAGAAGGAAGAACAACTCTGAGAAGATACACCGTGACTTGTCATATCAGTGTCTCCACTATTTGTAAAAAAAAGGTTTGAATTCTGACAAAATGTGTTATAGAAAGAATGTGTCTGAGCGCACGAGGCTGTAGGCAGGTGTAGACAGTTTCTGCCCTTGGCCAAACTGAACGGTGTCCGTCACCAATTACTTTACCACCTTATGAGCCACAGACACCAACACCAGTTTCCCCTTTGGTTCAGCTGACAGAAATTCCATTTTGAAATTCAGGTGATGGGTTTTCTGTGCGTGTTAATGCCACTATTGGTTTTATACATGACTGCCCAGCAAGATGGATTCTCCAGGGGTATGTAAACAGCACCTCTGCTCTGGGGCCAAGATAGTCTTGACAGAGATTCACCCACGATGCGGAGAGGCAGCCCATACACAGACACTTAGCAGGCCAGATGTCCAACCAAAACACATCTCCACTACTACAGAAAATCAGGTCAGCTCTTCCCAGCAATCACGAACCTGAAAAGAATAGTATCTCTAAAACATTTTAAATGAATATGAAAACATTACTCTGTTAAATGAAAATCCACTGCAAGTTTCACAATGCTGCAATAACAAAAGAATAAACCTCATTCCATTTCAATGACTCTGAATCTCCCAGGCTTTCTGAAATGGATGTGTTGAATCCAATTTTTCTAGAAAAATCATTCCTGTAAAAGATCACACCCAAATCCTTTAAAGTGGATAATTACAGTCAGTCTACTTGAAGTTCCCCTAAGAGTAGTTAATTTTTTCTTTCCTGTCCTGAGCTGTATTAACATTAAAAATAGTGCCAAACAGTGAGAAGTTTTAAATATGGCCATATGCTACACATAGTCGTTATGGTGTTGCTACGCACTATTATACAGTTGCCTGCAGATGGCTGCATTTCAATGGGAAAAAAACATACTCTGTTAAAAACAGAAATAAAAAAAAATAAATCTGTCCTTAGATGTGTATTTCTGATTTCTGAATAACAGTATTGTTAACCAGCAATAACAACAACAACAACAACAATATGGAAAAGTAATCAATGCAATCCTTTTACATTTACAGCAGCAAATAATCTAGTCCCCTGCATGTAAATCAGTTTCATAAGTGCTCTAGGATTTTTTTTCATGAAAGAATGTAAAAGCTTAAAGAGCTTTTTCAGAGCTTTTTTTTTTTTTCCAGCTTTCAGAGCTGAAGTCTTAAAATTTCTAACACTTCAAGGTTTAACCGAGTAGGAGGACCAACACTGTTTACAAGGGATTTTTATTATAATTTAAAAGTCAGGGCAAATTTAAAGCAAGGATTCTGATGTTCTTCTGCAAGGCTGCGGGCTTAAAGCTCTTTAAAATGAACATATCAATATTAAAAATGGATTAACTTTTCAATTACGGCCTGTCCTTGAAATTTGATTTTGCTTTCTGCTTAATATAGTTACTGCAGCACCAGTACAATAAAGTACAAGTGCTTCTAATTCCAAACTGTGTAGCTGTAAAGTTACCAGAAGGGTTTTAATGCATTTTTAAAGTGTTTCTTCTAAGCCTCAGTTCTATTCCCCCTCAACTAAATGAAGAGTTTGCATTGATTTTGAGGGATCCAGAACAGAGCCCGGTATTTTCTTGTGGATGGCTCATATAGCACTTTCCGGATTCGATGTTTCAATCTGCTTTACTAATCCCTAGGAGCAGAGTTGGAAAGCTGGTAACACAGAAGCCAAACAAACAGTAATAATATATCAGCCGCTGACTGGTTTGTTTTCCTTTGTTGATGTCTTCTGTATTTCACAACTGCACGTTCTGTGTGTCTTTTTCAGAAGCCTCCCACATTATCAGGGACTCCACAGTTACCCGGAGATAGCTGGATTAATTTCTGGCCGACCCCCAGAATTCCTGGGTGAACTTGGGCAAGCCTCGCAGGACCCAGCTGTTTTCTTCCAGTGGGATACAACGTTTGTGTCAACAAACAAACAGGTCAGATTTTAAATCTTTACTTTCACTCAGTATTCCAGACTCCTGGATATTCCATGCCCACTCACAGCATTAGTTCTTTGGGGATGAGAACAGCTTCGCAGTACATATGTGCGGCTCAGACAGGGCAATGGGTCCCTCAGCTTGAATCCAGTAATGGTTTCCAGACCACGCACCCTCAAAAGGATGCTCTAGCATTCCTGAAGTGAAGGTCACTGTCCACTGAAAGGATCAGCAGCGGCCGATCTACGTCCTACCTGATGGGACATATCAGATAGATCACAGCTGATTGTACAGGTCCCTGTCTGACAGTAGGCTATTCTTTTTGACTTTGTGCAGACCAGAAGAGGATCACCTACCTTTATTTTTCAAAGAAATTAGATTTTTGCATATTTAAAAAAGCTCAAACATTTTTAGTAAGGAAAAGTACTGAGAAACAAAGCGCTATTATAAATTTCACCTTGTTATTTATTTCTAAATAAATATTTATTTCTAAAAAGCAAAAATGTTTTAATAAGGTAAGAAAATAATTTGCCTGTAACTGCCCTACCTATGCATCGGCCCGTTTTGTATACATACTATACAGAACAACCTGCCTTTCTTCAGAACACAACACTGCATCTTTGCACAAGACAAAACCCTGATACAAGGCCATACATATATTATTTAAGAGCTCCAGTTTCCTTTCTGCATGACCAGGGACAGAACTAAGGCCCAAAATTCCTATTCCTGTCAAGAGCATTTGGAGCACCTAAAGCATAACAGGCTTATTATTGTTTCATTAATTCAGACCTGGAACATAGATGGTAATAAGTATGTTGATATTTTTTTTAGACTCTATATCAGACATTTATACCTGATATTGTCTTGGAAAATGGAACAAATAAACTATATGAAATAATTAACACCAGCTGGAATGTTCAGTTCTCATTGATTTTAAAATAAAAACCAGCATTTTTTCTATAGTGGAGAATATTTTCTGGGTTATTCTGGCTACAAGAAATCCTTTAGCTCCCATTTGAAATGCCTCCCTTTGGGAAGAGATTTGTTTAAATGTTGCTTCACACTGCCCAGCGATGCATGGTGCCTTTTAGTCCCAAAAGGTGGTTCTGACTCTTTAATTGCCTTGACTGTTAAACTGTGCATACCACTTCGGATTTGGATCGGAAGTATTCGGTTTAGTCGTCAGTAGGGTTAAGGTTTTATCCCCTAGTCTGAAGTGTTCCCTTATCGACTATCTGTTACTATGCTGCAGCACAGAGACATCTTCCTGAGGAACCCTATCAACTGACTTCTTTGAGGATGTTTCAAGACTGACATGTTTCTTGTATTTGTGGTTCTTTCAGA
Source organism: Nycticryphes semicollaris (assembly GCA_013400055.1). NCBI lineage: Eukaryota > Metazoa > Chordata > Aves > Charadriiformes > Rostratulidae > Nycticryphes > Nycticryphes semicollaris. The sequence continues at coordinate 523,627 of VXBJ01002941.1, forward strand.
TCTACGTAGCTATTTTCCCATATCCATCTTGTCCTGCGAAACTAAGTAGAGACTAAAGCACCCCAGCAACAACACGAAACCCCCAAGGACAGCGGCAATAATGCTTATTTTCTCCTTGATACTGGGCCTGTTTACACAAATATGCAAAATCAGCATAACATTGAGCTAATTATCATGACCATTCCCACTCCATGGGGTCTTTGCATTTATTTGTATTTAATGTATTATTTGTGTTCGACTAACAGAAATTCTCCTGTGTTGAATCTGGATCAACAGAAACATACTTGCCAACAGAATTTTAGTAATTTTAGTAGTTCAAACCTGAAGTATGGTGGGGCAGAAGAAGCAGAAGAGGGTTGAACCCAGCAAGCAAAAGCTGCACCTGAAGCAGCCATTCAGTTCCATTCCAACAAACAACGAGGCCTTTAGACGACATTAGGGTTTTACAGCCCTTTGGCACGGGTCGTGACCGCTGGCAGTTGAGCCAACCTGCCAACTCCCTGCCTGATTCCCGCCTGCCATAGTAGGGTGTGACGTAAAAAATTCAACAGATAAGTACTTTTCCTTCAGACCAAAAGAACTTACTGATTTGTACCACGAGCACCCGCCGTATGACGTGAAGAGCAAAGATAATGTGTTACAGAAGCTAATACGCTGCAAATTATTTTCAAGGGCTTGAGTAAGTTCAGCAGCCGAAACAGGTAAATTAGAACACTTTTAGAAATGCATTAAAGTAGTTTTCAATTGGCAAAAGCGTTTAGACAGAACTCAGTGGAACAAATTTTGGTTGCAATCAAAGCTGTGTATCATAAAAGACGAATTTCTGATACAATCTGAAAATCTGTGTGATCCTGTTTGTTCTTCTAATTGGCTACATCTCGGGTAAAGACCAGGAAATGATTGATCTCTCATCACAGATGCTTTTTGAGTTTGGTTTTGGTGCATCGTGAGTGATTTTAACAGCTGGGTGTAGTTAGTGTGTTCAAGGCCAGGCTGGATGGGGCTTGGAGCAACCTGGTCTGGTGGGAGGTGTCCCTCCCCGTGGCAGGGGGGTTGGAACTCGATGATCTTTAAAGGTCCCTTCCAACCCCAACCATTCTATGATTCTCCAAGCGCATGGGTCTGCATCTATTCTGGTGGCAAGTTGAATGCAGGGCAAAACCACGCACAACCCACTTGGCTCCTGCGGGTCCGAAGTTTGCCGGCAGCAGGGGCGTCTCGCCGTGGGTCGCCACACTCTCGGCCTCGGCGGGGACCTCCGGTTCGGGGCGGAGCTCGGGGCCACCGCCTCCCGAGGGCGGGCTACCGGTGACAGCTGGGGAGGGAGCCCGGCGCCGG
>VXBJ01002941.1:524969-544428 GCA_013400055.1 Nycticryphes semicollaris
GGCGGCGGGGGGCGGCAGCCGGGCGGTGGTGTCGCCGCTTGCTTGGCCGCTCCGCCCCGCATCGCGACAAGCGGTTTCCACCGGGGAAGAAGCCGGGGGCAAAGGCTTGGCGGGGCCCTGCCGCTGTTTTCCGGCCGCGGCGTGGGTGAGGCACGAGTGGGTGATGCGGAGGACGGGGTGGGGGATGGAGGGATGGATGGAGGGATGGATGGAGGGATGGAGGATGCAGCCGCCCTCGGAGACTTTGATCGTGCGAGGTGCCTGAGAGGAAAAAGTGGAGCTCGGGTTGGGGCGAGGCCGTGCCCGTCACCGCTCGACCCCACGTGCGAGGAAGCCCCGGGAACGGCGGCCGGTCCTCGGCGGGGTTGGGCGCTGCCTGTGACCGGGCGGCTCCTGCCCGCCGAGGGGGCCAGCTCGGCCGGGTTCCCCGCCTGCCCCGGCTCTCCCGCAACATCCCCGCAGCCATCAGCCAGCCGGGGCGCGGCCGCGGTGGGGAAGGGGAAGCACCGGGCGCCGCGGGGGTCTCAGCCCTCCCGAGCTCCAAGGGGCTGCCCGTCCTCACTTCTCCATCCTCGCCGGCCTCCCTGCCGCTGGTACCTGCGGGAGGGTGGGATAACGGTGCGGTGCATCCCGGTCCCCCACGCCCCGGACCGGGGCTCTACCTCCCTCCCCTCCTCCGGGGCTTTACCTGAGGGTCCGGCGAGTGTCCTCGGCAGGCTGCAGGGGTCGGACGTGCTCTTGCAAGCTGAGCCCTGCTGGCATGGGTTTTCTAAGAGCACATCTGAGGCCTGCCCTTGGAGGGCTTGCAGGATGAGGCCTTTATTATTTTTTTTTGCAGGGTGCTGGCTGGCTGATATTTACATAATATTGCTGCTTAAGAGTGACCTCTTCCCTAATTGGAGGCTTCCTTTCCTTTTTCTATGGCAACACTACAGAACAGATCACTCCGGGGGGTTGGATGAGGGGAGTATCTGTGCAAAGTGTAATTTTTGTTTATTGGTTGCCCATTAAAACTGGTTTCTCCTAGTGAATGGGTGAAATTTTGAGAAAAGTTCTTTACCTCCTCAGCCCTTAAAGCAGTCATTAGGCCTCTGAGTCACTGCAGATTTGCAGGTTCTGTATCTGGAGAGAGGATGGACACAGGTTTAACAAACAAGCAAGAATTATTTTTGTTAGCTATTTACAGGTTATTAGTCATATATTACTAGCTTCACTGATTACTTCCATTCACCACACTATCTAATCAAGCAATCTTAAGAAATGATGTTAATTTAAACAGATGGTATTTATTTTATTTATTTAAAACATTCATAGGGTTGCTAGAAGGAAATCCTAGTGAATTTTGTAAGGGGGAAGAAGATGGGTCCCACTTCATTTCAAGATTCCTTTTGCTCCCTGAGGTCCCTGCCCCATGCTTAGGATCCATCATGTATCCACAGTAATGTCTTTTCTTACATGATTGGTCTCACTGACAGTAAGCATGATGTGCAGATGTATTTATGCAGGAATGGGATTCTGTAATGCTTATTAGGGTCTTCTGTGTTTCATCTCTGTGCTCTGTGAGATGCCTGTTTCTGTTCCAGGTTTTATATGGCTAGGGGTTTAATATGCTTTGTGTTGTTTTTCCAAAGCCTGCTGAAAATAAATGTTTTCTGATTGTAAAGACACAGTAATTCATGGTGCGTTTAGGAAGGTTTTTATGAAGACTTTTAAATTCAACCTAATTATCTTTTGAGATGGTGCTTTTGTTCTGCATTGAAAATATGCATGCCTTACTATTAATAATGCTAAAATTAGTTATTGTAATGCAGGAGCTGTGATATTCTGTAGGGCTTAGAGCATTTGTTTCCATCTCTGCTCTGTTTGTATTTCTCATTCCATTGGGATGACTTTGTTTTTTGCACCTGAAGTAGTGTGGGGTCTTCTTGGCTTTTTGTTTTTGGAGGAGTGCATGTAGTGAGGATGTTAATGTGAAGCCAATCCATATGTGGCAGTTTTAAAGAGAAGGGCCAAGTTCCTTGGATCGTCTAGAAGAGGTGATTCGCCTTATGGGTAGAAACATCATGACTCTTTCATTGAGGCACTGGGGCTCGAGTCTGCTACGTGATGAGATACTAGTACTGTTGGTATAGAGATTATCTCAACATGTTTAAGTTCTCTGGCATGCAGATAAAGTTTATTTTATTTTATTTTATTTTTATTTTTGGAAATGCTCAGAGCAATGTTTACTCTCCACTTAAATATACGTGCCTTTAGTGTCTTAGATTGTTATTATGGGAATATAAAAGTGGGAAATAGCCTCAAATGAGACCATGGGTTGAACCTGAGGTAAAAATAAAGTTTGAATTTGAAGAGCTGTGCACTTTAAAATGTTAATCTCAATAGATAGCCATAGAGGTTCCTCATCATGCTTTTCTCTTAGAGGTCATTCTTGTTACAGTCCACTTTTTTTTTTTCCCATAATTAGTATACTTGTGTCCCTGTTAGTGTGCATTTGAGGTTTTCTCAAGCACCATCACAGTTTATCCCAGCTCTGCTGTCAGTTTCAGCTTTAAAATCTTATCTGTTTAAATGTTTATAGTTATTTTCATGGACTGACATTTTTTTTTCTGTTGAGCATTTTGATTTGAATATGATGGAAAATAGGAGAGACAGAAGAAACAAGTATATTGAGGAAACAAATGGGCCTCTGACACACCTCCACACAGCATAATGCCAGGTGGAGGCAGAAATACATGTCAGGGGATAGAAAATAATGAAGAAAGTGAGGCTGGATTGCCTCTTTGTATAGAAGCAATGTCAGTTGCATGCTGCCACTAAGAGGATATATAGAAATGTACTGTTTATTATTGCATCTCCATTTATCTGTTCATACATTAATTTTGAAATAAAGTTGTTCTGCCATCAAGGAAACAAAACATTAAACCCTTCCTCATGTTCTTGTCTGTAATCCTGACTTTTTTTTTCTTTCAACTTTCTTTAACTCTGTTCTGCTTCATTTTGAAAGGAGAATATGCAGCCTTAATTGCAGCTTTGTGTGCTGATATGCACAAACACATTCCATCTTTTTTGTTTTTCATTAAAAACAGTTTCATATTTTGAACAATTGCTGATTTATGGTACTTATTCCAATGTTACTCTGCATTACTCAGGAAAATCAATGTCATAGTTATTGTTTTATAGTTTATTCACGTTACAATAAAACATCTTGGACAACTCATGATCTAAAAAAGCGCCTTTTTCCATCTTGGGAAGGCTTTCCCTGTATGCAAATTTTGTAACTTGTTTTTAAATTTTGCTAAGGTTTTTTTAAATATAAAACCTTATTAGCCTTAACATCAATACAAGGGAAAATACCTGTTGTAGTTCAATAAAAATGGTACAGATTAATTCTCAGTGGGGCAAAATGGAACCACAGTAGCAGTACTTTAAACTAATGTTTAACTTTTGCAGTGATACTTTCAACCTTTGCACGTTATTATAAATCATGGAAATTTATTTTAGCATATGAAATGCTTTTGTAGGCCTTTCTTTGAGATGATTAAAACTTTAAATTGGTTAGTTCTTTACTTGCAATATTCCATCTATTTGTTCATCTACGAAGAATGACAGCTTAAGAGGAACTTTTGCTGTGTGGTGTGATAGAAGAGGTCTTTCGCTTTTACACTTAACCCAGTGTCACTCTCACAGATCTGGCATTTCATTCCACAGCTACCTTTGAAGCATTTTTTTTTCTGTACCATAAATGCTCTCGAAGACATTCATAAATGCAAATGAAGAGGCAGATTTATTTATGAAGCTCCCACCTGCAGCTGTTAGTTTAAGTCAGACAGGATTGGATAAAGGTCTCAATGTAATGAGGAATACAGCACAAAAGTCTATTTTTCCAGTCATTTTATTTTTGTTGGTTTTTTAGGCACAAAAACTTGTAGTCACTATGAATCTTGTTAACAGTTCACAATGGGAAATTATATGTCAATAAAGAGAAAGATAAAGAGTAGCAATTTATAACTTATCTTTCTATCCTCTTGCTTTAAGAGAGGTGTGCCTAATACACGTTATATAAAAATACACAAGTATACCCACACATACAGTTGATTTAGTGCTGTCTTAGTAACATGGTGAATAATGTGATTAATTGAAACCAGTTTCTAAGGTGAAAGTCAAGCAAAAATCGCTTCAATGGTGAGTTGTTTAGCAATCACAAATAGACTTTTTTATATTGGTTATGTCCTCCCCCAAAAGCACAAGCCACATGGCTTTGCTTTTCTTTGGTTTTGCTTTGTTTTTAGTGGAAGATGGCTGAAGTGCATTTTTGTTTTATTTTGATGATGACAAGAAAACTTTCATGTAAATATTACTTGCAGATGCTTTAAAAAACCTCTGTAGTTAGTCTGTGAGGTGGCATCCTGTAATCAGTGTAAAATTAAGAGGGGAACTATTTATCTTATCAGCTCAATGTGTATTTGTTCATGGTTTGCTTACTTTTTCCTGACTAAATGCTGGAGGGACCTACACAACTGTAGGAGGATCAAGATGTCTCTCATAACTCTTTGATGTCTTCTCTGTTTTCCTCTTGTTTTCAGTCCACCTTAACAGTATTTTGTCTGTTCTCCAGCACCCTGCCTTGAAAGTATGGAAAATGGGAGCTGTATCAGAAAATATATTTTTCATATTTCTCAGTGCCATTTTGACTTAACTTTCTTCCTCTTGTGTAACTGGCAGTGGTCCTCCATTTCAATTGTCTTTGACGAGACATTAGTATTGAACATTTCAGTTGCTGTTATGGTAGCTGTTAACTTTCCCTTCAGTACGGAAGTGTCATTAGTGTCACCCGGCTGTATATGGCACTTTCACTTTTGATTTGGCGCTGATGTTCAGCATGTGCTGCAGATGAAATGCATGGCCTCCTGGGTGTAACCTCGATAAATAGTGACCCTCTAGCTAAGGTAAACATGGTTGTCAGCCCTCATTATGGGCACAGTCTGCTTATCTGGTTACTTTGACTTTGTTGTGCAGGTGAGGAGGTGATGGAGTTTTTTTCTCCTGTGAGTATAGTGCACTCAAGTTTAATCCCACTATTATCTATTTATTTTAAGATGAAGTGAGCCAAGTGGCATGTTGATGTAATTGAAACTGAAGTAGTATTATTGTTTTTATTTGTATGGTTAGAGTATGACTGAGCACTGTAGAGCAATCTTCCTGGGATTCTTACAAAATTACCTTATTTCTCTTCTGTAATGATCAGAACGGAGAACATCTTATCTGTCTGAAGTAGGCCTATTTTAATAAGACTTTCCAAAATGTCAATGATTATGAGGCTGAGATTTCATCTTCTTTTTCTGTTTTCTATCTAGAGCAGTATCCAGAATCTGGCAACAGTTTATTTACTGCACCATAATGCTTCTATTTATGCTAAGAAAGTGTTATCAAATATTTTGCATTTCTTCTCACTAGCTTACATTTGAACTGCCAAAAAAAGGTACAGACCTTCTTGTCTTGTGGACTACTAATTCTCTGAAGAAGCTTGTTCTCCACCTTTATAAATACTTGTGCAACGTGATGCACTTGTACCCTGAGTCTAATCTAGACAGGTTTCTGGGGTGGAGGTTTTACTTTGTGAGACAGTGATTCCTGTTCTGAGTCTCTGAGCTGCAAGTACTTGTATGATTTTGGAGTAACTCCTTCCTGTAGTTCTTTCAGCACTGTCTGGATGTAAACATGCTGTGGTCCCTGTCGGGATGGAGAGAGTGCATTGTGATGTGTTGCTTCTCTAAGTTGCTTTAGAAAGGAGAGATGAAACCCCAGGAGCACAGCTTCCTCCCTATCAAGGTGTAAAGCACCACTTTTCACAATGTTTTTACCTTATGTTGATCTACTCTGAGTCATATCTTGGCATTTTCCATAGAACAGATCGTGTCTTAATCATTCATTGCTAAACTTGTCAGGTATAGGCTGTATTATAATTATACTCTTGCTAATTGAGTGTAGCAGGCCATTATTTCTTAAAGAGTAATTCTATCATTTTTCTCTCTTGCCCTTTCCTAGACCCCTATTTCTTAAACCAAAAAAGAAGGATCTGCAAGTGGGTTTTATCCCAGCTTCTTATACCAATGTTCTTAGAGATTTACTCATTTTCAGAAAGATCTGAGTGAAAACTATCTGCACTATAGCAAAAGAAAATAATTCAGCTGACCAATAAGGATGGGGGACTTAATTCTTACAAAGGCAGACTTCAGCTTCTTTGTGCAGCATAATCCTTTTAGAAGATAATCATCCTATTAGCTTTTGCATGAGGTTTTGGCCACTACCACGTACGATGGGGAGGGAGGACAGGATGCTGGGCCCCAACACTTAGTGTCTGTTTGGGTGATTCTGAGTCTTTTAGTAAAATGGCAAACTCTTATTAAAAACTTTAATTACATTTGCTGTAGCCCAGCTTCCTACGGAAATGAGGCTTAAATGGTTCTGCTGTCTCTTAGTCCCCGATGACTAATTTTTGCATTTGTTGGCCATTTTCAAACTGCATTGGTAAGACAGGTTGAAGTTTTGAAGATAAATATCCTGCTCCAGAACTTGAGATGTATGTACTTGACTGGAAAGACTAAATGAGACTTTTTGTATTTTTAAACCAGTTTCACTGTAGAATGGCATTAGCTTGTATTCTCTGCAATGAGTTACCTTGAAAAGTGAATATTTTTTTGCTATTTCTTTTATTCTGGACATCTCATTATATCCCATTATTAATGCCTTCTGGTTTGTTTTTTGTTTGTCTTTAATGGATTGCCCTCGTATGTTACAATTTCTTAGAATTTTTTAGATTCTACCAGGCTGTTAGAGGCTCTCTTACCTCTGGGAGTAAAACCCAAAGCTTTCCTGCATTCAGCTAATTGTACCAACCCCGCTTTTATATTAATAACAGATAATCTGTGTAAATTTTGGTTTTTGCAGATTATTTTGCTGCTATTGTCCTCTGTGTAAGAAAGCCTGAAATATTTTGGGTTTTTTTCTACTTTTTATCAGCTTTTTTTTTCTTTTTTTTTCTAGTCTAGAAGATAGATGGCTGTTTCTGCACCACAGTGGGGAACCGTGACCACAGCCATGGTTAGATATGTCTATCTGTTAGCTGTTGAGCTAGTTAGATTCTATTAAGAATCTAGCCATTGGGTAACAAAACGGTGGTTTCTAAAAGTAAAAATAGTAAATGCAGAGATTCTTTTATGTTTGTTTACAAACGTGCACTCAGAAAATACTTGAAGGATTAACATACAGATAAATACGTTTGTGGTGACAGTGTATCTGCTGAACTGGATGATGAACTATAGTGTTAGTATGAAGATTCCTGCATACTAGCACTATAACATGATTTCAGAATAATGCCAGATTATGCTTGATGAGGGGATGTATTGGAGATGTGTCTGATTTAAACAGCATTTGTATATTTAATGTTGATATTGTCCAGAAACGGAGGGTAGCTAGTCCTTCAAAGGTCATAAAAGCAACATAGGATTCTAATTACATGCTGTTTCCTCACACAAAACAGAGGAATTTCTAAAAATTTTAGAGGGACGTGTCACTGTATGGCTGTAGATAATAAACACCATACATTTCTTACACATTTAGATCTGTAAATCTACAATCCTATTGGATTTTGGTAAAGCAGAGCCCTAGATACCGTGATTGTCAAGAACAATAAATCTCATCTGCAGAAAAAGCAAAATATACTGCAGGTTTGCTCTTTCATATCTGTCTCTTATGTATCTGATGCAAAAATACATTACTGATTCAGCTGCCACAATCAGCTGTAACTGGCATGTGGAGTAAGGGAGCTGGAAAAAATCCATGGGGCTGCACTGGAATGCAGTAATTGCCAGCTCCTTACTGGGAGATGGGACCAAATGTGTGAATCTACCACAGCATGAAGCTTAGATTTGCAGAATAACTATCCTGCTTTAGTGATTTCAGATACCCTGGAATAACGTCCCTGTTTTTCAAGGCAATTGTTTTTATTGGTACGTACATAATAAAAATAGGTGATACATTCTGAACTGACTGTAAGAGAATAACTATTTCCAGGGCCGGTTTTCTTGTGAAAAAAAGTCTGAAGAAGCCCTATGGATCAGTAATTGTGAGAAGGATGCAGAGGGAGATGAGTGGGTTGGAATATACTACAGAGAAAATAAGGAAGAGTGGGCGTCTATGTAGGCAGCTTTGTTGATGGCAAATGTTCTTATTTTGCTGTGTGCTTTTTCTCAGAGGAATGGATGTTCTGCACAGTTTAAGCCATGTCATTTTGTTTTCTGCTGTAACATATTTTTTTCCATATGGGGAAGGAGTAATTAATTTAAGGCTAAGATCTTCTTTAGCCGTGGGCCTCTACAATAGGAAACTCATATTTTTGAGAGTTCTTGAATCACACAGACTTTTTATTTTTCCTTCTTTATATCACCTGAGAGAAACCCCAGAGGTGTCTCGGAACCCCTTTGGTACTGACTACTTTGATTCTGATCTCAGCTATGGTCTGTGTAACATGGATCCACCATCCATACATCAATTGACTTTATTGTATCTGTTCTGGATTTACACTGGATGTAAATAACAACGATTCTGGGCAGAGAGGCTGGCAGGAGTAGTTACGCTCATTGGCGACTGTGACCTTACCTCTATGCATGGGAAGAGCTGCTACTGTTCTGGGGCCGGGGGGGTTGCATCCATATCCTTCTTTAATCTGCAGTAAAGCCTAAAAATCACATTTTTTTTTAATTTAGCTTTTAGAACAGCTCATACCACAAGTGTTCTTTGGCTGGTGAAACCTGGCCTGAAAAGTAGGTCTTCTGAGTGGGTGCTTGTTTGTGTTTTGATGGAGAATGTGACCTTGAGGCCACAGTCCAAAACTTTAGCAATTGAAGAGGTGCACAGACCTTCTTATTGGTATAAAATGAACCCAGTACGCTAGTGAATTAGAACATGAATATATTCTATCAAGTTGTATGGTAGTTCTGAGACTCCTTCAATCCGCCTGGAAACATTCATGTCACCAAGTGTCATGTGATCCATGCTTGTGTTACTAGGACTTTGTTGGTTGTGCTCAGTATCGTCATCATATCAAAGCGAGTTCAAGAGCTAAGCTCTTCTCATTTGAACTGCTCTAGAACTTATTTCTTAGCATTTTGTCCGTAAGCTTCAGCGTTTCTGGGGAGCGGTTTTCTTATTCCACCAATGTGACTCCCAACTGCATGAGCTCTCTGAGTCTGTTCTGTTTGGTGGCAGACCTCAGGCCTGGATGAAGTTTTCCAGAAAGGGGACTTTATCTGTAGAAGGCAGTGGAGGTGCACAAGCAATTCCGTGTTTGATTCTGAACCTGAGAGGTGTTGACAGGTCATGGGGGCCACTTCTGAATGCTAACCTGGCAGAAGGGAGTTACTGGCTGTGGGATTTTGCCACTATTGGGAATAGCTGTAGATTCTTAACAGACTGGACTGGCACTTTGGGTGTAGGACAGGCATCGTACGCCCACTGCATTGCAATACCTAGTCAATTTTGGGTGCCAAGAAATGGCTGTGTGTTTGAAGCTGGGGAATTCTTACAGTGAATACATGCAATGTTTTCCTCATTCTTGCAATGCTGGAATATCCCAGTGAGATAGCTAATGCAATAACAGTGGCAGTTACTATCGCCCCCATAAGTGATGGTTTAGTGAACCTGTGGTTCATTGCAAGGTCTGTGAGCCTCCAGTTCAGCATTGGAAAGCCTGGTTTTGGTGCAAGGCTGCAGTCAGCTTCACAAGCAGTGCTCCTGGCTACTGTAATGATGAAGACAGTAGGTTTTGAGACTCTTCTTTCTGAGTGACTCTATCAGTAATGTGTATACTTATAGCTTACATATTGCATGGAGCACATAAGCAGCAAAGAATAATATTGATTTTTTTGTAGGTGTCAACTAACCACAGAGTAATCTTCATGAGTGTCAGTGTGGAAATCCTCAGACATTGTGTGTTGGGTGCTGAGATCTTTCTTGCTTGTGCTGGGGAAATAGGTTTTAGCTTTCTTCAAATAGCACATTGGATTACCTTTCTTCAAGTTTTGAGAACTTTCTTGTTCACTTTTGCTGTGGCTTGTGAAACTGTGCTTGGCCGCAAGGTGGTTGGTAGGAATGCTGCCTGCCAAGGTGATCAGTAGAAATGCTGCATGTCATGTGAATTTAGCTGGCTGAAGGTGCTGCAAACACTGTTGGAATGTGATCATGACCATTGCTGTCCTCATTGTAACTTGCTATGCAAATAGCACGTATGCCATTCCAGGGGGAAAAAAAAGTCTCGCTTTCTTTTTCTTTGTATAAGCCACTGTTGCAGAGGTAATAATTGATCTGAAAATAAATTTTGAGGAGGGTGGGAGTCCACCTGATTGTGTTCTGAATCTGTTGAAGCAAACTGCAGGCTTCTTTTCCATATGGATTTTAACTTGCTGTCAGCTTAGAGGCCTGTATTATGCTGGAGTTCATGGTCTTGCGACTTTTCGGAGGTTACACATAAAATTGTATTGCAGACTGTTTAAACAAAATGTCAAGAGCAGAGAGATGGCTTGTAACCCACGTGTTGTAATTGCAGGGCAAGACTTCAGTGCTTATTAATAATTTCCCCTCTGTGGAAAACTGTCAAATAGTTCTCGATTTTTTCCCTCTTTTTTCAGGTAAATATTTTCAGTATGCTCAGCTGAGATATTATGGCTCATTGACAGCAAAAATGGTTCTCTTTGGAATGTGGCCTGGCACACCCACTCGTACGTCTCTAACTGCAGATCCTCTGGCTCTTTTCTCTTTGCCAGCAAGGTTTCTTCTAGTGCTACTTCTGTCCCCTTTGAATTGGAGCCAGTTCTGTAGCTTGTCATCCCTTTACAGAGACTACATCCCATCCATTATGGAGTTTTCATCTCTTCAGAGGTTTTTAAAGCATAGAATCACAGAAACATTTAGGTTGGTAAAGATCTTTAAGGTCATTGAGTCAAGCTGTAAACCTAACACTGCCAAGTCCACCGCTAAACCGTGTCCCTAAGTGCCACCTCAACATGTCTTTTAAATATCGCCAGGGATGGTGGGTCAACCACTTTCCTGGCAGTCTGTTCTAGTGCTTGATAACCCTTTTGGTGAAGAAATTTTTCCTAATGTCCAATCTAAACCTTCTCTGGTGCAATTTGAGGCCATTTCCTGACATATCCCAGCGTATCATCATCTGTGCTGTGTCAAATCTTCTAGATCACATTGGAGCAATATATACTGTGATGCTCTGGTCAGCTAGTACCATTCTGCATCACAGAGTTTGGGGTTGTTTGACTGAGATGAGTAGGGTGTTGGAGAAAAGGTGCCAATCACGTGGCTAAAGACGAAAATGCTGTTTAAATCCATGTAAACAAATAAATAGCTGACCCCAGGAGGAAAACAGGAAATGAGTTACAGGCAATCAAACTTACAGAGCTACAGCTAGAGTGGTACTGGCGACTGTCAGCCCTTGGTTCTGTTGTTTGGGCTTCAAACTGGATTGGTTAGTATGCAGGTAGCTGTGAAAATGAAGCTTTGAGCTATAACCATGACAAGCTGAGGTTCAAAGTCAGCTCTACATCTGAGATTTCTTTTAGTAGTGTTCGTGCTAATAAACAGCTTAGAATAAGCTTGCAGTACAGTCAGAAATATTGTTCTCAATGGGATGGTGAGGTTAAAATAATGTTTTGGTTTTTAGCAATTTATAGTTTTAAGTGAATCAATTAAATATCAAAGCTTAATTACTTAAGCAATTAAATTAAATTTTGCACTTTTTTTCCCTGGTTTTGTACTGTTGGAGTAGACTGGCAAATGCTGTGGCATTTGTGTTCAAAGAAATGTAAACGATTAATGTTTTTTATTGCAAGAAAAGAATTTTTTTATAGCATTTCAGATAATGTGGAGTTGCATGGGGGCTTTAACCTGCAAGATGTGACCAGACTTGTATACTTGCAAGATTTCGCCTTGGGTAGGTCTGTAGTGAAGCTCTGCAATACATTACAGAATTGATGCCTACATCAATGCAACTAACAAAGAGACAAGCTGCAAGCTCAATCAGAATTTGACTCTGCTTCTGTTCTTAAGTATATGTGTAGGGAATAATAGTCTCCGTACAGAGATTTATTTTATCTTTTGATGTCAGAGGAGTTTGATCTGCTGCTTCTGTGATTGGAACACTTGCCGTGGAAGTATGTCAAGGAGACAAAACTATCATCCTGTTCCTGATAATGCAGAAAGCAGAGTTCTCAAAACTGGTGGTTGTTTAGTTATCCTCCTGTCTATCCACATGGCAGAAAAGGAATAAATTCTTTTGTCAACTTTCCATGTGAGATACTGAGCCAGCAGGAGAATACCATGCTCATAATGTTGATCTGTGTGCAAGTTGGAGCCCTTAGCTTTGCATTTCCTGACACTACTAAAACTCATTCTGTTTTTCATAAGTAGTATTTATATTCATATACTTCCTGTCTTCACACAATAATCTACGTATTATTTTATACTCAATTGCTCCTCCTCCTCTTCCTGCATAGCATGATTTCTCAGTTACGGAAGTTTTCTTTCTCCTTTGTTCATGAAGCACCCAAGCCTTCTGTGTAACTTGAATTTCATCATTTTTATGATATCTGTTTCATTTCATTTTTCCTTTTTACATAATTGCTTCTTTTCTACCATTGAGATGATCTGTCTCTGTAGTATGGAATATACATTTCAGTCTGAACAGATCATCTCTGTGTGCATTTGTGTAATATACTTTTATTACTGTTCATGACATCTTGATATAATACATTTTTAATCATAATTGTTAATGTCACCTTTAATCTACCTGTATAATGCTGAATAAAAAAATTGATATCAAGATTTAATGCTGCTAAACGTGGGATTTTTCTTTCTGAATTCAACACCCGCTTTCAGCTGGAGGAGGGTGTGGTGTTGGATGAGCTTAAATTTACATACAAAGTGTTTTTGTTTAATGATTTTCATTCTGAATTGCCCTTACAGTAGGAAAAGTGACCTTTTTTCTTTCTTCTTAATAACAAGCTACTTATTTTCTAATTTTTGATTTTGCTTTTAACATCAGGGCTCCCTACTCACTTTTTTTTTTGTTTCTCCTTGAGTGAGTGTAACCACACTTGTAAATTTTAAGTATGTTATACGCTTATCATTCAGGGTTTGAGGCTCAGTCCATGGGCTGAGTTGTTGTTTAATCCACTGATTGTACTTTTGCTTCTTGGTCATACAGCTTTCTTCAGCTTGGGAACCATGCTAAAAACCAGGCTTTGAGTTTATCAAAGCAACGTTTATCAAAAATGGTATTTAGACTTTCCTCTACCTGTCACTTAGGTGAATGGTTCTTGTGAGAGTGTTCTTCATCTGGCCCTTACTGCGCAGTAGATCCTGATGACTGGGTATGGAACAGGACTCTTCTCCCTCTCTCCCAGACTGAGCTGCACTAACGTGTTTCGTGGGAGCAACCAAGGCAATAATGAAAATGCTGATACATTGGAGACAATATCGCAACTTCTGAATTTGCAAAGGTCTGCTTCCCATTTTTCAGATGGAAGCTTAAGGCAAAAAAACCTTGGCAACAAAAACCATCACAGAAAGTTTGGATCTCAGGCAGGCTGCGTTAGATGGGATGTTTACATTGCATTCTCGTGGTGCAGAAACAGTGCCTGAATTTGTAGGTGCACCACATGGTGGAAAAGATAATGTGATTCACATTCTGTCTCATTTCCATCACAGAATAAAATCTCTGATGTGTTTGTATGCAATAGTTAAACAAGCTAAGGGCTTAGATTTCCAGTCATCAAATCTGCTGTTCTCTTTCCCTCTTCCCATAAGCTTTGTATCCTTTTCTCCTTTTGCTAAAAAAGGCCATTATAGTTGTTGTTTTTTCTGTCATCATGTTTTTTGATAAATAGACTTAATGAAAATAAATGTAAACTGTTTTGGGGTTTTTTTGAGGCACTTCATTGGTTCCTTTGTGAAGAGCTAAATTAGTGAAAGAACTTTCCACTGGACTATAGACTTAGCTTTGCAGAGAAATAATTATCATTTGAAGCCAAGATACTATGTTTATGGTCTATTGCCTTGTTTGGCTTTGGGAATGCCATGTCTCCATTCCTGGTGTAGTTGCTGTTCTCTGACTCATGAAATCTGTTGAGCTGATAAAGCGACAGAGAAGGGGATCCAAGTCCCCCAGAGAAAATGTGATGATCTGAAACTCCAGCTCTTTTTAAGTGCTTTACCTGTACACACAGTATCAGCAGACACAGTGTAAAGAAAGCAACTAGCGACACTCAAATTCTACTTTATACAGACATCATTTTTGCATTATGATCATATAGTGAGATGACCTTCAAGCTAAGAACACTTTACATACAACCAAATCTAAGAACAACAGGTACTGAAGCATGTGATGCAATGAAAAATTGTAATGATGCATTCTTAATTTTTATTTTGGTTTGTAGTTGAGTCTTTTATTATTCCTGTCCTTGTTTCTTACATTGCTGTTTTACATTTCATGCTGTGCTTGATTTCATGTACTATGTATCATGTACTACGATTGTATTTGGCAAGGTGTTTACTGTAGGTGACTTGGGTCAAAAGGCACATTCTGAAAAGCTTTGTCATTTCCCCTGCTCCATTTTACCATCTATAATCTTAACGCGCTGCTTTTTATGTCCACCTTTCGTCACTACAGCTGTCTTTCAGCAGGAAGGAGTGAACTAAACTCCTTTTAGTATTTCCTTAATGCCACTTCTGATCAGCTGGCAGATGTTGCCGAGTGACCGACGCTCACCCTGGCCCCCGCTGATCCCCACGTGCCATATGTGTCTGCCAGACAGGTGGCTGAATGCAGGGCTCTCCACTGGGGGAGGCCGTCCATCTCAGTGGATGCTCTCTAAAAGATGAAGACATTTCTAAGATGGATGAGCATTCTGGCCTGGAGATTTTTAAAGCAAAAAGAGGCCACTGTGATAATAACTCACTTAACATATAATATGAAACCTAAAGCACCTTTCTGGAACTTCTGCATGTGTTCATTAACTTGTAAATGTAGGCATCTGCTCCTTCTGTGAATGCTTTAGTGTCAAAGAACTTACCAATTTCTTTATTTACCTAATTCCCTGGACTACTTATTCCCCTTCCTCATGAATCTCTTCGTACTAACACAGTGACTATGGCTATATAGTAAATATAACAAAATAAAAATAAAGGTTCTGTGTTATAAATAGGTGTTAAATTAGGCAGAAGCTTATTTTTAGGTTACTGATTATATTGATGATCCACAAGGGCGTTCTTTGTGCTGTGCAGCAATTTTTATAATGAAATTGTACTCTCATCATTGTGTTGACATGAAAGAGCAGGGAACTTGCTGGCAGGCATATCTGGGTTAGGCTGCAGTAACTCATTAGAAGGTCCTAAAGCAGGATTACATAAATGGGCCCGTATCTCCTCAGGCTAAATATAGTTCTGTAGTTAAATAACATGTGGTTACCATGAAGTCACCCTGTATTGACTGACAGTAGGAGTCTGATTTGTCACCTTTTCAGTGCTATGCCTGAAAACAGAACAACGAAAACATAAATAAAATTCACAGATGAAACTCTCATGGAATTAATTGTGAGTCCTTTGCTGTTATTCAGGGTGAAGTGGGCTTTTTTTGAATGAAAATATTAATTACCTAGGCAGATTGGAATAAACTTGAAATATATGCAAGGTACTTCTCTTTAATCTTATTTTTTCTTTAACGAAGTTATAAAAAGTGTTTCTTACTTTTTCGGTTTTAGGCTATGATTGTGAATTATGCTTCAGCAAAAGTACAAATAATGCTATCTATAAAAATTTACCAATTAAAATATGTGCTTTTGCAGTATATCACAAAGAGTAAAGGAAATGTGTTAAAGGAAGCAATAATTTCCTTTGGCCTCTTTGTTAGAACTGCTAACATTCCATTAAAATTATGAACTGAGTCACGAAGGTCTAGAAGCAGTGCTCCTTAGTAAGATGTTGAATATTGTTTCATTTAATATTACTACTCTATAAATACTTAACTACTTGTATCATTATTTATAAGCAGCATTTTCTAGGAACATTATACATTGGGTTCTGGTTTCCATTCAAAAGGTTGAAAAAAAGAAACCCAAACAAAACCCACAGATGTCCTTTTCCTAACATGAGAGTTCATGTAGGTTTTAAACAGCTTTATTTATCAATTTCTCTGTAGGGCCTCGCCATGACTGGCAGTCAAAAATGACATAATTTTTCATATGGATGGCAGGATGCTTAATTGTGTGTGTGTGTGTGTTTGTATAGACCTTTACATATTATTGGTTATAAACAGCAAGCAGATAAATTGAAAAGATTCTTGCTGGTGCCTTGACTTAACTTTCTGGTCTTAAAAAGCCTGATGTTGGCACTGTGAAGTTTGGTATCGATTACTGAATGTCAGTAACGGCATTCAGTATTGATTAGCTGTTGGGTAAACAGTACCCCTATTGAAAGAGCTGAAATCTTCGTCTTCTGTCTCTTAACCATGAGTTGCATTTCTTAGTGCAGCATTGCTTTTCATCTGTGAACACATGGGGGGACAGCAGAAGTAAGGTTATGTCCGGTTCCAAATATGAAGTCAGTGCCATGTCTGCTAGAGGTGCAAGTGCAGGACTAGAAACGAGCACAGTTTGGTGTGACTGAAACCCCCAGCTGAAGACATGAAGAGCATAATTCATATTCATAATGCCTTATTTTTTTTTTCTCAGTTAAGCTTGTCCAAGTCTGATAAGGTCATGCCATGTCCACCAAGTGCAGTCCAGTTGTAAATTCACGTTATAGTAGTAAACTTGTTTGCTTGTTTGTTTTTTTGTTTTTTCAAAAAACCCCTGTAAGTAGCTGGGATTTTCAGTCCTTCTATTAATTCACTGCATGCAGTAAATTTGCTAGTTTTTATGTGTTCTTGCATTCTAAAGAGAGGATTTATATTAGCAAGTTCGTGCTAATATAAATTATTCACTTTACTAATGAGAAGGAAATTACTAAATTCACTTTACTAATGAGAAGGAAATTATTTAGTGACCCTAAGTCTTCATTTTAAATACTAGAAATTGTGGAAGTCATATTTGGTATATGTAGTTCTCTCTGGAGTATTTCTATTAGAAACACCTCATTGTTTTTACAGTTTTCTGAAGACAGAAATAAAGGTGGTTTTATGTCATGCATTAGGAATGTAAAGAGCAAGGGCTCAGTTCTCAAAATATAAATAATATAATTAAAAGGCACTGCTTCTTGTTAGCTTAAACATTGTTGGTAAGTTGGTCAGTGTTGCAGTTTTTCACTCTTCCCCACATCATTCCTTAATTTTCCTTTTTTTATTATTTTGCCAGGCACAGAGAGGCATTTGAGAAGGACTTGTGAAAAATCATGTATTTCCCTAGTTAACTAGTAAATTTTAAAAAATCTTGGCTTTTTGTTTGCTTCTCAGAAAAACATCTTCTCGGACAGCATCTGAAAATTCAGCTAATACTTCCTTTGCTTCCTCTTGAATTTTGGTTCTTTGGAACAAGGACTACCCTGTACTTTTAATTCTAGCTTTGTTGTCAAGGCAATAAATGTGATAATGCAGGCAGTATGTTCTAGCATGTGTTAGAAGTGTTGTAGACAGGCAACATATGCTTTAACAAGATGTGGCTTTGCTAGTTTGAGTCTGTCTATCCCTGAGCTTTTTATCTGTGATATCTTAGGTGATGTTATACATGATGTTGTTTTTCACCTGGACAAGGCTTTTGCAATATTCTCACAGCTTTGCTTTTTATCCCTAAAGACAAGAGGTTTATGCAACAGACAGTCCCATTTTCAGCTTATTCTCTGATCATTTCTGAAATTCCAAGTAATAATAATTGTTAATACTAGTAATAAATTACTTTGTCCAGATTAACTTTGAAATTGATTGCTTTTCAACTCGTACAGTAACTGATATTCCTCTTAGTGTATTTGGGCATATGTTTAGCTTAATACTTTGATAGATGCTCTAGAAATAAGTGCTGTAATAACTAATTTATTTTTCACACAAATTTTCATTTTTGGAGTATGTGAATGAACTCAGATTGCCCTCTGTAGTCTGTAGGGAATTCAGCTTTTGCTAACAAGATATTTTGCAGGTGTTACTGTAAAAATAACTTCTATCAGAAGTCACTTTATCTAACTGATCTTTTAAATTGTTTACAGTACAAGATTTGCCAGAAATGCAATGCATGCCTTAGTAATAGGGAAGCAAATTCACAAAATTCATATTGAAGTCAGAAAATGTGGAGAGGACCTGGAAGAGTGTGGTTTGTGAGGCCAGGAGCGACAGGGCAGCTGTATTCCTGTCTGGAATTTCCCAGGCAGAAGAATGTGAAGATGTACTGCATTGAATTATTATTGCATGCCCTGGGTGGTTACTAAACGCATCAGATTTACCGTTCATGGGCAGTAGCTTTTCTTAGAAGTCTTGGCTTGCTCACTACCCATCACATATGTGTAGTGTTTGAGTCCAGATTTTTTTTATTTTTTTTTTTNCTTTACATATTATTGGTTATAAACAGCAAGCAGATAAATTGAAAAGATTCTTGCTGGTGCCTTGACTTAACTTTCTGGTCTTAAAAAGCCTGATGTTGGCACTGTGAAGTTTGGTATCGATTACTGAATGTCAGTAACGGCATTCAGTATTGATTAGCTGTTGGGTAAACAGTACCCCTATTGAAAGAGCTGAAATCTTCGTCTTCTGTCTCTTAACCATGAGTTGCATTTCTTAGTGCAGCATTGCTTTTCATCTGTGAACACATGGGGGGACAGCAGAAGTAAGGTTATGTCCGGTTCCAAATATGAAGTCAGTGCCATGTCTGCTAGAGGTGCAAGTGCAGGACTAGAAACGAGCACAGTTTGGTGTGACTGAAACCCCCAGCTGAAGACATGAAGAGCATAATTCATATTCATAATGCCTTATTTTTTTTTTCTCAGTTAAGCTTGTCCAAGTCTGATAAGGTCATGCCATGTCCACCAAGTGCAGTCCAGTTGTAAATTCACGTTATAGTAGTAAACTTGTTTGCTTGTTTGTTTTTTTGTTTTTTCAAAAAACCCCTGTAAGTAGCTGGGATTTTCAGTCCTTCTATTAATTCACTGCATGCAGTAAATTTGCTAGTTTTTATGTGTTCTTGCATTCTAAAGAGAGGATTTATATTAGCAAGTTCGTGCTAATATAAATTATTCACTTTACTAATGAGAAGGAAATTACTAAATTCACTTTACTAATGAGAAGGAAATTATTTAGTGACCCTAAGTCTTCATTTTAAATACTAGAAATTGTGGAAGTCATATTTGGTATATGTAGTTCTCTCTGGAGTATTTCTATTAGAAACACCTCATTGTTTTTACAGTTTTCTGAAGA
>VXBJ01002941.1:547811-591967 GCA_013400055.1 Nycticryphes semicollaris
ACTTTATTAGTGTGGAATAAGTTTTGTTTATCTGTTTAGTTATTTATCCAGCTGTCAAGATCATCTGAATTCAAATAGCACCTGTGTACATCTGCTCAAAAGATCTTGAGGTGTTGGTTCATTTTATTTTCTGAAGTAGGTTTATGTAATATTTGTAAATATACGGGGTCAGTGGGCATGATTGCATTGTGGCCTGAATATCAATTTGTTTTTCCGTCATCTGAAACCACACAGGATACTCTTTTTGTTACAATTCCCAAATCACAATGACTTTATCAGGCCAGAGAGGAAGAAAACAGTATCAGTGTTAGAGCAGGGGTACACGGACCTTTGCTTTATCTAAAAGTATGGGTGACAAAAAAAGCAGCCACTGAAACGTGTAACTTTACACTGTGCATGCACTTTGTAACATCCTGTCGTCATTCTGTAACTTCCAACGCATTTTTGCTGAACTACTGACTAACGGGCTTGCAGAAGTGCAGTGTTTCTCCATCTTCATTCTGAATTTCTTCCTTCTGCTATGCTTCCTTTTTTTCCTTTTTTTTTNATTTAGTGACCCTAAGTCTTCATTTTAAATACTAGAAATTGTGGAAGTCATATTTGGTATATGTAGTTCTCTCTGGAGTATTTCTATTAGAAACACCTCATTGTTTTTACAGTTTTCTGAAGACAGAAATAAAGNGAAAAGCATTATATCCTTTCTTTTCTGTATTACTTTTACTTATTGAATTTCCTTGTAGGGTCACGAAGTCCTCTGAGCCATGCTATTATAGACGCATACTCGGTGCTAAACTGTCTCTGAGTTGGCACCTGTGGCCACTGCTGGAGGCAAGACACTGTGTTAGATGGGGCTGAACTCATCCGAACTGGTGCAGGGGTTCTTTAGCAGCCCATGATTCTTCAATCTTAGTGTAGTCCTTAAGAGAGCACATTTATAAACCTAGTTGATTTTGGTGGAGTTATTTAACTACAGGAATAAATGAGATAAATTATAAAGCGATTATGAGGTGGAAAGGGAGACAACAGGCCATGCTGTAATAATAACAACAACAACAATACTAATAAACTTTAAAATGAAATTGAGGGGTGGGGGAAAGACCTAAAGATGGGAAAAGCACAAAGACTGATTTTTATCTTTTTCATAAGGAAGTAGTCATATCCAGTGAGATGAAAGACTTTTCTTTGTATATATATATAAGGATGACAGTGAAGTAGATCTACTTTAATGAGCATGGCAATATAGTCCTTGTGTACGACACAATCCCTTGGCAAGGCTAATCTGATCTGGGCTGGTCTAAGCAGATGTTTGCATTTTTGTTGAATTAACCAGACTAGATGATAGGAATGACAGCTGAACTTGAAGGTTTTAATTTTGGAATTTTAAATAAGGAGTTATAATTTTGACATAATAATTTTTCTTTTCCCTAACATAGAAGATGGCCCCGTGTTAGTATCTGGAGCCCAAGTACTGTTGTATAATTTGGTTCCAAGGTACTGTTGTATAATTTTGTTTTCCTTTTTGTTTACTAAGGTACCTTATTTACTATGAAATATTAGCATAATTCTGAAGATCAAGGTGTTTTTGCTACATGGTAGAATTTGCATCTGACATCTAGCACTCCCAGGTTTCTTGCTATACATGATGCTTGCTTCAGAACAAAATTTTGGAAACTGCTTAAGGTTGAATAAATGAAAGTGGAGAGAAATTGCTAATAGTCCTTTATTTGATTGGTTCTATTTTCATGAGATAAATTAAATAAAAATTATTGTATTGGTGCCATATTTCCTTGATTGAAAATATACTAAATTTCCCAGTAAGAATATCTCGTTTTTAGGAACAACTACTGCCTTTTTTTTATAATACCCCTTTACTTCACAAAGATTTTTCCTGAAAGAAGTCTACAAAAAACCCGACTCACAAGAAATTTTACTTAGTATCTGAACACATATGCATTATTACAAGGCAGTTTTTTTTACTCTTTATAACTAAAACAATTTCTTCTTCCTATGGAGTACTAAAACTTTGCTCATAAACTAAATTCAGTATATCATAGGTTCAGCTGCTGGTTTCTGTACCCTGCCCTGTGCTCTCAAGTGACAGCTTCCTCTTTGTTCACTGTTCCTGGAGAAGGAAATCATCTCTTAGCAGTGTTCTGATGAGGATCTCTTTTAGTTTGTCTTTTCAGAAGGATATTAAATCAACCAAGTCTGATTTTTATGAAAGGTCTGTTTCTTACTTAGCCATAGCATCTACCTATTTTTATCATTATTGTATCATATGAAGTCATATCACGACTTTTGCAAATAATCCCTCTTGTTTTCTTCGCTATGGTTCTACAATGGTCTTGTAGATACTGTGCAGAATATTGTCCAGTGCCCAAACAAATTAGGTTGTTCCTTTTCCTTTACTCTTTCCTCTTTCTAGAAATCTCTGCAGCATTTGTAATAAAAGCCTCAAAGTCCAATAACAGTGGGAATCCCTGGAACTGTCTGTACCTCTTTAGATGATTTAAAAATCCATAATTTGCCAAATGCACCCATTTAGCACAAATATAAAGGGAGAAGCATGCAGATGTTAGATGTTAGGTAAACAGTCTTAATTTCTTCCTTTGAACAATAATGATGAATAGAATATGCCACTACATTTTAGGCAGAAACTCTGTGTAAAAGTAAATGTCATTATCAGTCTTTGTGTCTGTTTACAACAAGTTGCAAAGTACAATTTGTTGTATTTCCCTTCATGTTTTACATCTATGTCTAATTTCATATTGCCAGCTACAGTATGGATATTTAATTCATAAATAGATGGAAAAAAATCACATCAATTTGACTATGCTTTTTTAAATATAAAAAAACAAATGGGTGGGTTGTAGGACATTAAAACCTCATTAGATGTTTAATAGGCAGGAGTGTATGAAAAAGCGGGAAGTGGGCTTGCAATACAGTTTAGGCTATAATTTCATAAATGTTTTGGAAGCTAACACTGTGATTGAATGAGGTTTTCTAGCTCTCCTGCCATGCCCAGCTGCTTTTTCCTCTGCCAATCTCTCTTTTGTGCTGGCTCTAGCATTTTTCAGATTGTGAGATGAATTGGCTCAGAGAGAGCAATAAAGGTTGGCGATATCAAGAAAGGAAAATAGCTCACTTTTAGCTTGGATTGGTTCTCTCTTTTGGCTTTCCACAGCTGTGCTGGCTCAAGGTAGGGACAGAATTATTTCTTTTTAAGGTTTACTTTGGCTTAAATTGTTCGTGAAATTATGGCCTTAATTGTGGCATGCTGCAGGGAGGCAAAGAGCACTCTCACTGTCTGCCCTTCTGGGGGTTACCTCTGATATCACTGGCTAGAAACTTCTGTCGGGATGACATTTTCTTCAGGTATGTGCCACAGCACTCATCTTTTGTGTCCTCTGCACATTTCTGATGCTCCTGATGATTATTTTCCCCAAGAGCAACTGACTCTTGATGCTCCACAGCAGTCTTTGCTGAAGTTTAATAATTTTCACTCCTTCTGTGCTGAATTCTGCATGGTTCAGACAGTCACCACCCCTGGAGATATTTAAAAGATGAGTAGGTGTAGTGACGAGGGATGTGGTTTAGTGATGGTTTTTGTCAGTGTTATGTTGACAGTTGTACTAGATGATCTGAAAGGTCCCTTCCAACATAGGCAATTCTATGATTCTACGATTCTATCAATTTTTGCTCAGAAATACGATTAGAGGGAGAGTTTGTATCCTTTTCTGTGGATCTAGAAAACTTTTTTTCAAATCAGAAGCAATCCTAATACAAAATATTATAAGATGCCTGTTCCCTATTGAAACTAGGTCACTTTGTGTAAAATAATTAAACATTTATTGGTCCTTAGGGAAGGACCTACATCTCTAGACTAATGTTTGGGTCACTCAGTAGAGAATAATGAATCAATCATTTGCTGGGCAAATATTGTAATCATTATAATTGTGTGAAGGGCTCTATAACACACTCTTCCAATTGCATCCCAGAGAAAAAATTGACACCTGCTTCATTTTTGAAGGAAAGGGTATGGGGAACTGAATTACAAAAGAGGTTTAGAGCTGTATTAAGTGGAGATGCCCGTCTTAGGAAATCTCAGTGTCAGAAATACTGCTTATTACCCATTTTCTGCTGAGGAATAGAGGGGGAATAGTGAACTATCCCATTTATTGTAGAGGCAGAGGAAGTGCTGGAGGCTGGATATTCCAAATCCCTTAAATGATCAGCATCTGAAATGTGCATTTTGTGATGCTGCAATTGGCAAAGCTCTCTGTGGGTCTACCCCAAAATAATTAACTAAAAATGGTGTAACACAATCACCATTAACACATGGTGCAGCGCCCAGCAGTTCAGTGTGCTGCCTTCTCAAATAGTCAGAATAACCTTGAAAATTAGAGCCATATCTGCTTTTTTCCTTCTCAGTAGCAGCTTCTGAACAGAGCTGGAAACACTATTTATCTCTGAAAGCAGGTTGAATGACAGTAACTTAAATGCTGGGAATACTGATGACCCAAAGTATTTGTTTACTTTTGGCTGATCTTAATGCACTGGGCAACTGGAATAGCAGAGCCACAATTATAGAAGACCATCATGAATAATGAATAATATCAAAGAACAGTGAAAATTTTTAATAGCAGCTTCTTTATCAAGTGCTTCTAGTTCATTCATTAATTCATTGTTCCTAATGAACAGTTTCATATTAGCCAGATTTAAAAAGGTGGTCTGCTAGCTGACAGCAGTAGGTGATGGTTCTCAATGGCAGCAAGAAATGACTTGATATTGGCTTGTCTCAAGGTAAAATATCACGAGTCTAAAACAAAACCGTCAAAGCAAACATATGAAGAGCTGTAGCATCCTTACATATTAAGAATGAGACCTAATTTGGCCCAAATGTTGGACATGTCACTCATATGGCACTGAACCTACCATGACTGTTTTATCTGTGTAGTCTCCTGGTTCCAGTAGTAAAGTGTATTGGCAAAGGATGGCAGCCTTTTAGGCGATATATCTCAGAGTTTCAGGAAGTTCGATAAAGCAGTGTAACAATGACTGACATGAAAAGAGGACTTGATTCTATCATGTATTGTAAAGTTTTCTTATTAGCCCTGAACAGTGAAGCAATTAATGGGCTTTTAAGTTAAAGAAGGTAATAACTATGTACACCAGTATCAAATATTTTCTCTGTGTACATGAAATAATGTTTTAGGATTTTTTTGGAGAAGTTTTTTTTATTCCTCTAGTTGGAAATATCTCACAATTTCTACCTGCAAAGTTGCTTAGTGCAAGTAATTTAAGAAGTAACTGCTTTGAATTAACTTACTGAAATGCAGAAAAAACAGTAAATGTAATTATTTCCAGCTCTCCAGAACAGTGTCCCTATCTCTGTGCCTATAAATGTAGCAGTTTCTGGTATTCTAGCATTCTTCTGCTTTGAAGCCCTGTACGGACTTCACTTTTATCCTGCCGTAATCGTTCTCTCGGTGCCTTTCTTTTCTGCAAATATTATAAGCTCACTGGAGTGATGGGGAGGGCAGAAGAGATGACTGAATTTTCATTTTCAGTTGTGTGTAAGACGGGTCACCTCTTCTGAGAGGGGTTGTATAATGAAATAACTTTTTTGTTTTTTAAAAAAAACCCTATTATTTTAAGTGAAGCAATTTCTTCTGTTTGTACTCTAATTCTTTCGAAAGTAGGCAGGATAAGAAGAAATACCAGTTACATAAATGTGTAACTGTAGACGTTAAGTGTTTACAGTCACCTGGTGTGCTAAAGATGATGCTTTTCATGAGGAGAAGCAGTATAAACAGACCCCTAAATAACTCACTTTGTAGAATAAGTGTATCACTATTGTATCTAATTTAAACTTCAAAAATATTTATGTTTTTACTGTGCCACGATAATGTTATATCATTACACAGTTTTCCTATCTTACTCTGATATAATATAAAATTAAATTGCATTATTTAGTGATATGTAATTCTTCTACTTCCCCCTCCTGAATGTGTCTTCTAGTAGCCAGAGAGCTTGCAGAGAAGTGACAGGTAGAAGTGATGCTATGATGTAATTCTCTCCCAGCCTGGTGCAGGCAACTGAGCGTCTCCAGGATCCACCAGAAAACAAGGCAGAACTTGCAAGTTAATGCATATAGCTGGGAATGCCCTACAAAATTAGGACATCCCTCATAAGCCTTATGCAAGGCTCTCCTGATATTTCGTGTTGTCAGGAAGGCAAAAACTGTTCTGTTTCTGTCAATGTAGCACAGCAAAGCAGACTTTCTGCAGGATGATAAATGACAGATTTCTAGTGGTATTTGAAGTAGCTGCATTTTTGTAATTCAAAACCACGTTATCATGTAGAAGGCCTTCATTAAGATAAGAAAGCTTAAATCATGTTACTTCTTACACTACTCCTTCATCTGTTTGGAACATTGTTATTTTGAAAAATTTGTCAAAGAGTAAGTTCTTGGCTGTGGGTCATGAATATCCCATAGTGGCAAATTTTACTGTTCTACACCTAAATTCATACAGAAGAGAGTATCTTCTGCTGTGACAACCTTCTGCCAGAGTAGTTCTGTAGTTTACTTGAGTTTTAAGGTCAATTTTGCAAATATACCAACCGATAGCACATTTTATCATAGTGAAGCATTTTAGGCAAGTCATGTAGTGCTTTTTATTTCATAACATGAAGATTTTGTAGTGATTTTAGATGTTGGCTTTAGAAGGCCAAAGAAAACTGTTCTTCATTTTTTCATTACAAGAAATAATACACAATCAGATTTTTTTAAAGCCATTTCATGCAAGGGGTAATGGTTTTCATTTAAAAGAGGGTAGATTCAGACTAGATATTCAGAAGTTAGTTTTTATACTGAGTGTGGTGAGACACTGGAACAGGTTGCCCAGAGAGGTCGTAGATGTCACATCCTTGGAAACACTCAAGGTCACGTTGGAGGGGGCTCTGAGCCACCTGATCTGGTTGAAAATGTCCCTACCTGTGGCAGGGGGGTTGGATGAGATGACATTTAAAGGTTCTTTCTAACCCAAACTATTCTATGGTTCTATGATGCACAGTGTTAGTTCCTCATGTATACTCCTCTCTGTACCTAACAGTAGCTAACAATAACCAAAATGGAAGATGGAAGACAGCATTTTGTTCATTTGACTGCATTTTCTCCTTCTAGTATTTTTAAGTTTCATGATTAACTGTCCATTGTCTTTACATCTGTTCAGGCCTCTTCAGTTTTTGAAGAAATAAACTGCTTCTTGCAATAAAACACCAGTCAGGTGTTCAATTTAATTCCTGAATCCGTTGTAGATATCTTTACATAATGCCCTTGGGTCCTGTAGTAGCTGCTCCATCTCTCTTGCATTGTGTAACAAGAAAGTTTGTCCCAGACAGGAGGATTCTAGATGTATTTACTTCTACTCGAGTTGGATTGGATTTGTTTTCTTCAAATCACTTTTATTATTTTAAAAAGAACTTTGCTATTCTTGAAAAGCATAATGCTTTGCAACATAGGGCTGGTGTGCTTCATACTCAGTTAAATGTGGCAATCAAAAGTGATTCAGCGTTCATGCAAGTCACTGAGAGCTCTGAGAAGCAACAGGGTTTCAGTTTGTGTTCGTGGTTTTATAGTGCTGACCATTGTTCACCAAGAATGAAACACAGGCTGTTCCATAAATAAATGAAATGCAATTGACTCTTCAGCCAGAAATTGTTCTTCCTTTCTTGTTTTAAAGATAATTAAAAGCAAAGTACCTGTTCCAAATATGTGGGTTTTTTTTCTCCAAATATATTGTTTTTGAAATATCCTAAAAGTTCATATAAATTCAGAACCTGAGCACCTCACTATCATCACAGTGTTTTGGTGACAGATTTCTAAGCTGGTTAGTCACCTTGCAGATGGGACGGACAGTTCTAAAGTTGATGTTTTCTAGAAATGCAGAAGGATTGACTTTCTCTTTCTGAAATTGTGCTGCAGATGAAATGAAGTCTAGCTCTGTTTTAAAATTGAAAAACCTAGCTGGTGTGAATTTCCTCTGTGAATTATTAGAGTTCTACAGTGACACTTATTTTGTCATTTACAGAGTAAAACAGTATTGTAGAAGTCAATAGCAAAGTTTTTAATGTTCCTGATGGAGCCAGGATATTAACAGAATTATTCAAATCATGATCTATATACTGTCCAAAGGCACCAGCATAACCTGACTAGAATGCAATGCAATAGTCTCTTCTCCCTATCTGCACTATGTGTATCTGTAAGAAAATTTGAAATTAAAATCAAAAGCATTGTGAATGAAGTGTCTGGTTTTAAAATATGATTTATTGTAGGAATTCAGTTACTTTTTGTACTTAAAAGTATGATTTTATGTGGCAAAAGACTCTTTTTTTACTCCCCTCTGAAAGTTTTTAGTTAGAAAGCATTCCTTTTTCTTTTTAAAGGATACATTTGATAAGAAAAAAATTACAGAAATTCATTGTTGTAATTTTACATTTATAAACTATTACCATTTAAGTGTTTTAGTTTTTACAGTCAAGATATTTCTTAGGAGTACTTTCTTTTTTACTCCTCCTGCACTTTAAAAGCATTAGTATGAATTATGCCCTGTTGGAATACCAATGAAGGCTTTTGGGGAGAGGAAGGTTGTAGGGTTCAGCAGTAGCCCACTCTACATCTCCATTGTGTGCTGCTGTTCAAGAATAGAACAGCAGCTATAGAAGTGTGTGTTGTTTCTGTAGTACTATGGCATCAACAGAATTCTACACTAGTGGTCTCTGTTTATTTTTGAGAGGGTTAAGAAGGGCTGGATGAACATGGGTTTAGTACTGCTAAAGGTCACTAAACTGCACCTTTCATATTAACACAATAGAAATACCAGACTGCAGAACTGCTCATGCCTCTCCTTGCCTGAGAGAATTGCTGTTTCCATTTTATGTAATAGTCTTAATTTGTTTGGACAGAGGATGTCTGATGATAACCCAAGATGTTTCTCAAGGCTTCATCACATTAATTCACAGTTACAGGAAGCTTAGAAGCCTTCCCAGTTACCCTGTAGTACATGAACTGTTTGATTATGCAACTGAGTTGGAAGAAAACTTGGCAGGATTAAAGATAGGACACTACTGAAAATAGTTAAGTCTGCCATAAATCATCCTCAATAACGTAAAAAATCATCTTAACAATGGTGTGGTTTTGTTGCTTTTGTTAGGAAAGCCCACTGATCTACACACCTTTGGAAATTTTCTTTTTTTCCTTAGATGGTTTTGTTTTTTTTAACCTCTGATTAGCAAATATAAGTGTTCAGTACCAGGCCAGGGTTTTTTTCAGAGCTAAGAATACTCCCCAGATCTTCACAGATTTTAAGAAAGGCTTAGAAAAGCTTTTGCGCTCATTAACATTCAGATTTATTTTCTGTAGCTTTTCCAGCAAGGCCTAATAATCAAGCAAAATGTAGTTGTCAGAAGTGACTAGAAACCCAGCAGCTGATTCATGGAGACGGGATTTTGTTATTTACATATTTTTTACCAATGGAGGTGACTTACATGCAGAAAATAATCTTAAAACAATTTCTCATTAACAACACCCATAACTCAACAACTCTACATATAGAACCTTAAAGGAAATCTAGGAGTAAATCTACATGGTTAATGAAAAGGAGGTAATAATTAGACAAAGTATTCTAATATATTTAATAGAATCCCCTTTCATATATCACAACAAGCTAAAAATAGGTAAGGCTGCTAACACAACTGTTTTATAGGTAAGACTACAAACACAAGTGTTTTATACACCATTCAGTTCAGTAATGCAAAAACATAATTGAAAATTAGCTTCTGGTATAAAGTGGAGCTTCTGAAGAGCTGCTATGCAAATGCAAGCAAGACACTACAGTTGATTTTTATGGTGGTACTGTTAATTAAACAGTTAAAGATAGTTAAAACTGAACCCACCATGCCAAGGAGCAGCCTGCCAATGGAAAAGCAGGCTGAAAATTGTCTCATTAACCAAAATCATCAGCACCTGCTCTGCCACTTTTAAAGCACTTTTCAAAGCAAAGCGTTAACTGGATTGGGTGGTTATTATGATTTTTTTTTTTTTTTTGGGCTGTCTTCCAGTTAGGAAAATCCTTTTGTTCACCACAGAAATTTCTCCCCTATCCTGTCCCCATCCCAAGAAAATCAACGAAAAAGGGGTTCCCCCCATAGCCTCTGTGTTCGTCAAAGGGAGTCTTACTGCAAACACTGTGGAAAGCCAAGAAATCAAGTACATCTTGAACTGAGGAGAAGATAGTTGGTAAGATCCTTGACAATAAATAATCAAAAAATGTTTTCTCAAGGTGTGGATCTCCTCATGCTTTTTGCCCATTTGAAACACTGATGCATTGCATTTTCTTATTTCCAGAGAAAGGTATTCTATATAAGGTTTTCTATGTTGACAGAATTTTTTTATTTATACGTGTGCACACTAAAATGCATGTTATAAGGAGACAGAATAGTTGTTTATTTGGGGTTCTTTTGCCTCTGTCTCTAAATAGGATAAGAATTAGTTTTCAAGTCTGTCAGCTAGTTAGGGAGAGCAGGAAGTGAAAGGGTATATTATGTGTATATGGGGAGATATTGCAGATAAATGCATTAGGGGAAAAGGTTTCAGGTTTGATTACTGACTAATGAAAAGACAAGTTACAATATATTTCTAAATGCTACAGTTTTAAAATGTCTATAGGAATTTAGTATTTGGGGTTGTGATAGATAGATATCTATGTGTTCTAGTGTAATCCAGTGTAATCTAGTGTTTGTTACGTCGAAGGGTGGGTTTATGGTTTATATTTGCACTGCATGAAGTACAAGTGATTGAAGTATCAACGATGTTGTTCTCTAGAGTACTTGTGATCTGCATTATCCTTCAGTCTAAACTGAACATCCTACGCAAGAAAATACCTGCACAGTAATGGTAGATAGTCATTTGAATTCCTGCGGATGAGGCAGTGTGTATTCCCCCTTGTTTAGGGGAAGATTTATCTGCCTAAAACTCCTTTGAAAATGGAAGATACTGTTGCCTTGCCTTGCTACTTAGCAACGTTATGACTATTTTATGTTGTACCTATAGCCCTGTAGGGAATATTGCAGTCTCCAAACTCTCTTTTTCTGCAGCCAGATGAATTTGCAACTAAAATGCAGGATCTTTGATACTTTTAAATTTTTCTGGACATGAGGATGAAAGCTTAATATACTGTTGTACATCTGGATCAAAGCAGTAATTTAAATGTGCTGTAGGGAATATGTGCTGGTGCATTAACTTTCCTGGAGACCACTAGTAGCTGCAAATACTGGATGAGTATACTGCCTCTCACAGGACTACCCAGGAAGACCTTCTCGATCCTCACCTTTCTAATAGGTAGATACCTTTGTTCCATTGCTTTCTCTCTCTCCCAGGCTATGCTCCTTCTTCTCAGCTGTTTCACCGGCTCCACATTCTCTCCCAAGCACCACTTTATATTCAGGAGTCTTTTACACAATGATACAGACAAGTCCTTTAAATCAGTGTATCTGAAACTTAAGTGGCAAATTAGAAAAGGTGCTGTATTTTTCTTCTGCTTCCAGGCTTATGTAATGTTAATGCAAGTTGTACATCAGTAACAGTAAATTAGGACTTTTTTCCTTTTTTTTTTTATTTATTTTATTTTATTTTATTTTATTTTTTTTTTTGAAAGGAGCACCACTGCAAGCAAGGATCAGTGGTGCTACCGAAGGTGTAGCTAGACTGGTTTACAAAGAAGTAATGTGATCTAATGATAAGCCAGCGGGTGTGGAGCTGAAAATCCAAGTAATTTGTTTTGTCATATGTAGCCTATAATCCTGCTCTGTAAAGAAAATTAAATTTTTGTAATTAATTGATATAAATTAGGATAGAATGGACTAAGTCTAAGATGTGCTCTGAATTTGGTATTTTTTTTTGCTATGAAAAAGGTTTGTGAGCTAAATGTACTTTTGCCTCCTTCTGAGGGGGAGTTACACTACTTCATCCCAATGTATGCCTTAGGATTTTCCTTTGGTCCTGAAGACAGAGTTTAATTTATAGGGTAAGTTTATTCATAATGTGAAAGAGTAGTTAGAAATACAATATGTTGATACCTTGTGACAAAAAACACTGACTTCTGAAAAAAATTTGAAGTGCCTTTACACCCTTGCATAGACTTTACTGTTAAGTCTAGTGGGATATTAAGAGAAGAAAGTTGAGGTAACTATGAAATTTGTCCCTTACCTCAAGCAAAAGTAAGGATTTCATAACAAGATTAGTAACAGTTGTTGATTATGAGATTTAAATGGATTGTCCTAGCTTGTTCTTTCACAGACCACTTGTGTAATCTTGGGCAGGTTTTAAAATATTTTTGCCTCAGTTCCTTACTTAGAGGATTCCTTATAGAAAGTACAAACAATTTATTCTTTTTTCTTCTTTATGTTGTTGAAGCTTTCAGAAAAAGAGATTTTACACACCTGCACACATATATATTTGTGTGTATATATATATACTCAACTTTTCATAGCTTTTCTCTCTTCATTTCTACGGAAGCTTCAAGCTTGTTAGGGCTTGGGATTTCTATAGGGACTGAAGCTGAGACAGCATTTTTATGCAAGATTCCTTTATTTGTGTTTAAGGGAAAAAAAATCTCAAACCTGCCAACCTGCCTAAATGCTTAAGTTTATTCCTTCCTGTTGGAAAGTACACATGCAATCGCATGTTGGGGTGTTAGATATGTATGAAGGTGTTTTCAGTAGAAAGTGCTGCTGGATTTCCTCCTGGTCTTGCTGTGGAGTGAGGTAAAGAGCAGTTTTTAACTTCAGCGTTGTTAAGGGTGAATTCAGCTTTGTTAGATCTTTTCCCTTTTACATCTTGATGTGGAACTATAGTGTTGTTGTCATGGACTGAAGAAGCTGTATCCTGATTGATATGGGCTGGTCCGTGCCACTGTACTGGTACTTCCCTCTTTGCATAACAGACACAAGTATTCTTGTGTAGATGATAACAATGAAAAGTACCTTCTTACCTACAGACTTCTGTGTTTTCTTTTTGATAGAGGAGAGTTGGCTTTTATATAAAGTAGACATGCACACAATAGAACGCATAGACTAGTTTCTATACGTAGCTTTGATGTGATCAGTATCAATTCAGCATGTTTAGGAGGAAAAAGAATGTGGCAGACAAAGTCAATTGACTGTTCTTTTAATAAATCTGAGAGTGAAGCTGAAGACTTAACATTGTCACTGTATCCTGAAGAATGTGCTTTGACATAGTAATTTCCTAACACTTCTTGAGCTATTTCTGCAATTTCTTCCCTTTTTCCTTAAAGATGCCTACGTATGATTAGCACCTAAACCACATACTTCCCTAGATGTATTACTTGACTTCTTTAGCCTAACAGTTGTTGTGTTCTGCCTGTATTATTTGAAATAGAATTTCTGCTAATACTCGCTGCTTTAAAGGTGTTGTGTGATATTATTTTACAGATGGAGTTTAGCCAGACATTCATAATTCTATATATGTGTACCATTATATACTATCTTTTATGGAACATTGCTGACATGTGGAACGTTACTGAAATAATGGAAACTCTGGAACATATGTATCATTCATATATAATTTCCACAACTTCTAGTTTGTCGTTTCCTCTTTAATTTGTAGATTTTTTTCAACTATGTGTTACTGTAATATTGATATCAACAATATCAATAGGAATATCATATGTAAGAGGAATATCAGCTATGTGTTATTCTAAAAGTGTTGTGTGAGCTGTGTCTTGTGGTTTTAAGTGAGTTTCTGTGGACATATGCACATTTAATAAATCTTTATTCCATGTACTTGCTGCTGCAACCAAATGAAAGAACAGATCTTCGCTAGTTTATAGAATCATTGAATGGTTTGGGTTGGACATTGAAGGCCATCTAGTTCCAACCCAGCTGCCCCTAATTTGCTTTGTTCTTCTGTTTATCCCAAGACATCTGCTGTTGGATTAGTACCCAGTTAGTGTCAGAGACAGTATGCTCAACTAGATGATCTTGGTTTGAGCCAGTATGGTTATGCTTAAGTTTTTCAACAGCCTCTGCTGTTGTCTAGTATTGCATATTGTATAAACAATACAGATGGTGAATCTGTGAGTAATTTATAAAAATACATGCAGAAGAAAGAAGTCTGGTTCTCCCATCTACAGTAAAGTTTATGGAGGTTTACATTTAACAAGAATTCTTGATGTGTTCATTAAATGCTTCTGTTTGGGCAAAGAGTTTGATTGACCAGACTGCTACTCAGGTATTACAGATTTTTCTAGACTTTTTTAGATATAGTATCCTAACTTGAATTCATCTGACTCCCTCTGTTATGATAGAGAAATTCTAGGGAGTCTTACTTATGTGATGACCCTCAGTGAATGTTGGTTGTTTCTTTCTATCCTTTCTGTTTACACATAAATGAAAGTATGTCTTAATAAATATTTCTCTCTTCAAATTAATTTGTATCTTATAATTTGAAAACTGTAATTAAATTTACAGCCTCAGGTCAGAAATCTTCCTTAGGTGAGATTCTATTTATGAAAAAATAATGCTGTGCACCATTTGTTAAAATCCTTTGCATATTTTTAAAAAAAATTTGCTATATAATCCAAATAATTAGTGTGACAATCCATCTGTGCCATTTGACTGTTATACCTGCTATTTTCACAGCACCATTTTTCATATGCCTATGATTTGTTGACAACTGAATATCAGGATGTATGTGTTATATCATACTCCTTTGAGGCATTTTTAGTCATGCCCTAATGTTTGAAGTGGTATGATTGGAATTGCGTTCAATATTCCAGATGATTTGGGAGCCTGATTTTGGATTTCTTGAGATTAAGAGTTTAAAAGGCTGTTCTTGCTTATCTTAGAAATACAATGGTGAGAGAGAGAAAATAAAGGAATTGGTAGGTTGTTGGATGCCTGTGCCACATTTGCAACCAATATGTGATTTTCTTGCAGACTGAGGAATATTTTGCAAATGCCCAATTGTGGGCATTTTATTTTTGTATGTATGTATTCTGGTAACTTTTTCTGTTAGTGAAAAATGGTTTTAATTGCTGTGGTCTGTATAGAGGTGATACAGGTTTCTACCATTCTCTGTACATAAGAAAGAAGCAGAGCTTGCTTGCTTGCTTATTTATTTTTGGTCTCTGCAGTTTCAAGACTAATGAAGACTAAAGTGCTGCCAACATAGTATTTGTCTGACTACTCCTTATCCAAGTTATATTAATGTCCAATGCAGACACTTTATTGACCAAAATCTTAGCTCTAATCAGTGAGGAAGCATTAATGTCAGTAGTAAGTACTCAAATTTCTTTTGCATGTGATAGACCCTTGTTGAACACAAGGTTAGGATCTTAACTTGCATAATGTTTCTTGTAAATAGGGAGATAGCTTCAAAGACAGAATAAATTACCTGGTACTTTTCAGTTGGGTGTCTGATTCCCAAATGTGTCTCAATCTCCCTCTGTCTCTCATGTGTATTAACAGAGATAGAAACATATTCTTTAATTAAAATTTTACAATATGGGCTTCCTTAATAAAGATCAATTTATCCATGCAGAAGTGGAGTGTGGTCATAACACACCACAGGGCAATACATAATAGAAGATTATAAAGAAGTCAACATGGTGACATGATTGCTATATCATGGTCAAGCTGTGTCATTAAAATGTGCAAACAGCTGTTTGGAATTCGGTATTTTCTTCTAATTTCAATAAATGATGCTGATATACAGGAAGCATAGAAAGGGCTAAGCTGATGTTAATCTTACTATGTCAGTCTATGTGTACAAAGCAAAATCAGATCTTAAAATAGCATCTTTATATTGTTTGCATTTTTTACCATTTTCAAGTCCTTAATCCACATTTAAAATGCATTTTATAAAGGCAAATATGTCAAAGAAGCATGCTGTGTCTGAACACATCAAGTTAGTTGTGGGCAATATTGAAAATGAGACTCTTCCTTCCTACAAAGACCCTCACACTGAAATACTCAGTTAACTAAGACCTGATTCATTCAGATGGAGACAATAAGGGAATGTCAGAATTCAGCACTTACCCCGGAAGAGTTGTTCTTGATCTGTCCAATGCAGCTGTCTTGACGTGGCAGGACTAGTATTATCCAAACAAAAAAGGCTAAAATAAGTCTTACAACGTTGAAGTTAATTTTCACTGAGTTGTTAAATTCAGTGGAATAACTATTTTTTTTTATGCATGTTCCTGTGATGACCAATGGCTTAAGAAGAAAAAGTGCATTTGTTACAGAGTCAGTGTTGTCAACGTGTTGATTTTGCTTAGTAGCTTCCCTCTGTGGATATTCTACACCAACCTGCTTGACATCAGCTATGAATTTGGTGTTGATTAGCAGTCACATTAGGAAGGCTCGGTCTTGCCAGAGTCATATTGGAAAAGAAAAATATATGGAATAGTCCTAGCACCTGTTAATGTCTTGTATCAGAGCAAGGTGTACTGCCAGAAAAGCTAGAATTAAGAAATATGGAGGGGGAAAAAAACCCCACAGGAAAACATTCTACAAGCGGTTACTCTTAGTGGTTCCTTAAAAATGTGCCAGGATCTGTGAGAACATCTATTTGCATGTGTTTTGTGATTTGTATGTCATGTACAGCTGTTTTCAGAATGTTTACATGGGGTAGTAATCCTTGGCGCTGTTGCTCTGCTCATCTTCTTTGCATCGTGATTTCCAGATAATCAAACTATAAATAAATAGTTCTTGATTGTTCTGGAGTTCTGTCATTTATACATTAATAAAATTTACAGAACAATGTGCAAGGATCACTTCAGGGGTTAAATTTAAATCCTGACTTAAAATTTAGTTCTGTAGATCTGAAATACATAATGACTTTCATATATTTCATAATTCTTGATGAAAGTGAGGTTATAATCAGAAATTACTAATAACAGCCCATGTAAAAAAATAAGGCTTTGTGGTTGGTTGGGGTGTTTGGTTTCTGAGAGGTTTTTAACATACTGATTTAAATTAATATTTTCAGGATTGCTTGTTTTATAGACCCAAGATTTTATTTCTTGTGTAGTTGTACACGCCTAAGTCATGTTTTGCTTGTATGAAGACAGGTGATTCGGTTTTAAGCTAGTCTGTTAAAACCTTTGAGGAGACAATGCATGGTTTAGGTTGGAATTTGGTAGCCTGGCTGGTTTGTAGCCTTTGAAAGAGAGAAGCCCTACTGTGCAGTGCAGTGTTTAAAGCATGCACAATAAAATACTGCGAGTATGGTGATTGATAAGGCAAGTGCAGTGAACATTAGGTCATTGCACTTTCAAAATGCTTTGAGACTTCTCTAAACAATCACATTATCTTAGCTTGGCATTTAAATGACCCTTAAATTACTGGAGAGACATTTGAGAAATACTTTTACAGAAATGACATAAAATGCAAAGATAAATTTATCTATCCATTTTCTCCCTCCCAAAAAAATCCTGCAAAATCAAACCCAACAAAAAACAATCAATGTGTAAATGTGTAAAGGAATAAAAAAATGTATTTGGACATTACTTGGTTCATTGCCCCTTCTTAAGAGTAGGATGGATAGATAAAGCATTGACATCATTTGTTCAACTTATTCTTAATTACCTGCCTGATGGTCGTGACTTCTCAAAATGATTTGATAGATCTTTCTAGGTTTCTTCTTTCTAGGTTATCTATCTCTCTGGCTAGCCAGTCTTACTGGATCTCCCCTCTCCCTTGCAGTATCTATCCTAACTCTTAGTCCTTTATCACCTACTTCCCAATTAACCCAGTGAGGAGTTTTCTCTTGGCAACAACCTTCCACAGATATGAAGACTCATCACTTCTTTGTCTTCTTTTGGTTAACAATCTCAACTCTTTTCAGCTGTACCTCCTAGGCTTTTTTTTTTTTTTTTCTGGCTTCTGTCAAAACTTCTTAAATTACCTATTTCTGCATAAAATTGGATGCAGTACTCCAGACTGAAGGTATTGAAGGGAATCATCTCATGTGTGAGGCTGATGCTTGATGCATTTTGCCTACTTGCAGCAGTATGACAGTGTTTGCCTTTTATCTCTGCAGATGGCTAACAGTAATAATACAGATGAGCATTTTAAAGTTAGGATGCTATATCCAACTTCCTTATTATCACCTAATTTCAATTTTATTTGTTACGATTTCTGAGATCCTAGAGCCGTGGTATGCTTCAGACACTAGTCAGTCTGCTTTTTGAGACAGATTCACTGTATGTTGTTAAGTTCCTAAAGATACTTCTGGGTATGTCCTACTTGGGACCTTAAGTAGTTGCAAATGATAACTCACCTGCTTTATTCATGCTCTTATTTGTCCATATAATTTCTTCTTAATTATATATGTCTTCTTGCTAATTGTGGATGGTAAGATAAGAATCCTATCTTGAAGCTCATGTAGTAAACTTTTCTAGACATGATTCTAGGCTTTGGCATTTCAAGCTCATCCTTTTTTAATATTGAAAAGGTTTTGCAGATAAAGTGTTTTATTGCATATAATACACCATATTGTCTAAATAAATAGATGATTGTATATAGATGCATGGTTTTATTTTAACTTTCTTTGAAGGGAATTTGAATCTGGTGTCTTGCTGGCGATCAGCTAAGAAATGTGAAAGCTGGTGTTACGACTAATGAAAAATATGTTTATATGCCTTTGCTAGGTGTTATTGTTGGTTCATAGCTACCTGAATCCTCTTAATAAATGCTGGTAAACGGTGTGACGCTCTAAGTGATTTCTGGGTTAGATGAAGGGCACTGATGAGTGCTCACTTAGCTGGATGGCTCCCTTGGCTGCACAGCTGAGGCTCAGAAGCACATATTTGCCCAAGAGAGTGGTGTCCTGCAGCTGACACTGGCTGAGAGGTGCTAATAATTCAACAAAGCCAGCAAGCTGCTATGCGTAGTACAGTTATCATCTGTAGTGTAGAGTGGATGTAAATTAAATTTCTTGATAAGGCTAAA
This sequence comes from Nycticryphes semicollaris, assembly GCA_013400055.1. Classification (NCBI taxonomy): domain Eukaryota; kingdom Metazoa; phylum Chordata; class Aves; order Charadriiformes; family Rostratulidae; genus Nycticryphes; species Nycticryphes semicollaris. Next base: position 566,847 of record VXBJ01002941.1, read on the forward strand.
GCCCAACAAAACTAGAAATGGTAACAAGCAGGACTCAGGTCAGGGGACAACTGTATTTTAACTTGTTACCCTGCCTTTGTAGTTTAGGTAAGATCCCAGTTGAATGAAAGTCTGCTCGGGTTTTTTGTCAAAACTAAATTACTGGTTCATGTGTTAATCCTGCCCTTGTTTTGGAGACCATTAGATATTTAAAGAAGGACTATAAATATAGTATGTTACATAAATATATTTTAAGTGCTACATAAGAATAGAATATTATGTATCAACTCTTTACCTGGATTTCTATTGATCAATGCCTTCATATTATCTTAGAAATCTGGGGAGCTGCTCTTGAATCAGGATGTCAGGTCTGAAAAGTCTGTCATCATTTTTTTCAATTTCAACAATTTCTTATTGGGATGATGTAATAGTACTTACAATTTCTTTTTAATAACTCTGCTCTTTAACAAGAAGAATTGGAGATATTTTTCAGGGTACAACATATTTCCAAAGAATGGTTGAAGGGAGGTGTCCCTTTGATTCCATGCCTTTGGAATTAGAGCAGACTGCAGTAAAATTTCCAAATACAATTACCAAGTTACATGGAGTCTAGAGTAAATAAATAGTGTATGTACAAGAAATATAGTTCTGTGTATGTAAATCATCTTCTCCTCCCTCTGCAAACCTGCTGATCTCTTTCTTGTAGCAGCACTTAGTCATATTTTATAAACATCAAAATCAAAAGGGAAGGGATAATTTATCCTCTTACAGTACAGCAGCCAGAGTATCTCATGGGATAAAGTCATGACTTATTCTGTTACCTCCTGGGTGAAATAGTACCAATAAATATCAATTACGCTATAGATAAATTTTATTTTTTTCCCAAGCGTTACTGCTTGGCTTGATATTTAAAAATTGATGGTAATTAGGTGGCTAAGTCACACATATTGTATCCAGTAGACCTCAGTTAAGTTATTTTTTAAAATTTTTTCTCCTTTGTGTTAAAAGTTCAGTGGTTTGAAATTAATTAACTTTGAAGCCATCACATCTGAAATACAATAATATTTCATGCTTAGCAATATTCCAGTATAATGTTTAATTGAAATATGTTTGCTTCATAACGGCTGTTATGCTTTCAGCAAATAAATTGCCATAGTTACAGAATATTGTGAAGATTCCCACAAAGATTTTTGAATAGCTTCTAGGGAATGTTGGCTGTATGAGGACAGGAGAAACTTATTCCAGGTTTGCTCACAGTGATACATGTGGAAATCAAGAACTGTAACCTCTGCTAGATTTTAACTTACAATGGCAATATGAACAGCTTACTTAGAAGCCTTTGGGCTGTGCTGAACCAAAACCAACAAACCTAACACCCTGACTTATTCGGTGATAGGCTCAGAGGGTGGTGATGAGGGCTCTGATGCCCTCACTACCACATAAATGGTAATGTCCACAGCATTTGTCCTCTATAGGCTTACCTTTTAACAAAGGAAATCTGTGTGAAAAATACAAGTTCAAAGTATGCAATCTAACCATTTTTAACTCCTTTAAGGACTTCCCAATGACAGAACTTTCAAAATGTTATGGTTTCCTGGTTTAGAGAGAATGAGATAAAAATATTTTTGACCAACATGGCAGTTCTCCCTTGGATGCTAATATTTAAATATATATATAGTATATATTTATCTACAAACTATTGCTGTGTAGAAAAGGACTAAGTATAAGCCAGCAGAATTGTATCTAAGAACTGCCTCCCTTTTACATGGTAACTTCAATATATTTCATCAGCACCGTGTGCATTTCTGCTGATGGTTGCACTTTCTTTGACTTTATTGTTCCATTGTCCCTAATAAATATGGATACTTTGAGGCAGTAGCACGCATATGTTAGTTCACTTTTTCTAGCATATCTTTGCTGACTCAAGCAGCAGTCTATATCATCTGAAACTTTATTTACTGGGAGGTGTTTATATAAATACACAGAAAAAAACCCAACAAGGTGGCATACAGCCAACTGGCTTATCAAAGGTGAGAAAACCAAAGGAAAAAAACAACAAACCTGAAATGAGACAAAGAATTTCTCAGAACAATTCTGTTCATCATTTAAGTCATAAATAGTAATGCAAGGGATAATTCTTTTTTAAAAAGTTCATTAATACTTTTAAGCCTGTCAGGAAAAGAGATCAGATCATAGTTAGTATTGCAGATAATTTTATTGGAGATAAACCATCTTAACTGAATTGTGAATAAAAAATATTTGGTACAATATATTTGGTATTGAAATGAATTTGACTTGACATAAAGTTAGAAGAACACTAATTTCAAAATTAACATGTTATAGAGCAAACGAATGAAGTTAAAGGACATTTACACTTCTGAAACTGGGTTTACTTTGGGGTTTTGGGGGCATATGCAGTAGGATGTTTAAAAAAATATATATATATGAGTGTGTATGAGAGTGAACCAGGAAAAGAAAGGCATGTTTCACTCTGTCCAGGTGTGGAGATGAGAGAACATCACTGAGCTGCAGTGAAGGCTGCTGAGCTTGAACTTTATTATGAACTGGCAAAATAAAATGAGCTGAGCTGTGTTACTGCTGACAGGCCAGCAAGGTTTTTAAGCTCAGCATATATCTTGATGATGAGAGCTGCAAGGAGTTCCTTTGTGGAAATGTCAGGAGCAGGTTTGTGTCTGTGCCTGGTCCCCACACTCACAGGGCTGAAAGGTGGATAAACACGTATTTGTATGAACAGATCTCTGAAATGCCAAAGGGAATGTAACACACATAGGAAAACCCAGCCTTCTCAGGGTATGTCCCCTGTGCACGGTGCTCCTCAGGCTGGCTCCTCCCTGTGTCACCACTATGGATTGTGGCTGTTTTGATGAGATATTGCACAGTCCAGCTCAAGTTCCTCCGGACCTTTGTGAACACCAACGTAATGTTTTGGTGGTGTCTGGGTCTGAGGGATCCCATTAGGCATCCCAGAAATGGTCTTTTTCTGCCAAATCTCTAGCCATTTCTGAACAGCATTTAGACACCATCCTGCTTTAGTGTATGTCATATATTTTACTGTGTGAATGTAAATATATATGTAGGATAAATATGTACGAGGAGAAACCTGGGTTTGGGAGGTATATTCCTACTTTTAATTTATTTACTTAGTGGAATAAGATTAATTTCTCTAACGTGTCTTAAGAAGGTTGTGGCAGACATATTTTTAGGACACTCAGATTTTCACAGCTGATATTTCTGGCTCCTCCTGGGGAGGCCAGAAGCTGAACTTCATCATATGAAAGTGAAGAAAAAGCTCTGTTAAAATATAACTGAGTGGATTCCTACCTTTCTGTTCCCTAAAGACCAAAATCATTCCAGTGTTTTTTCTTCGATCACTTCTTGCACTTGTTTACTCCTCAAGAAAAGACTCTACTCTGGCAAGGCAGGGGCAGTCACCTAGCTTTGGTTAAATCCAGCTGATGCCAGTGGGAGAGTGAGATGAGGTCTTGGACATGCAGTCTTTTTATCAGGTCTGAAACAACAAGAAGCTATCTTCAAAGGCCAGCTTGTGCTGAGCTGAGAGGGCTTGTTCTGACTTTAACTAAATATATATCAGCCAGAACATTTCTAGAAGAACAAGTAATCATGGCATACAATGGATACTAATGTTATGAGAAGGTTGGAAAGAAGTGATGAGGTACTTGTCTCCAGTGGGAAAGACAGAGTTTATTCTCTGTAGAAAATGACTATGGGAGAGGAGATGGGGCAGAGGAAGAATATAATCCAGAATATGAAAAAAACCCACCTGTACTGAGTTTGTAACTTTGCTATGCAATAAACTTTCATTTATACTTGGGAGGTGTGGCATTAGTGCTGCTATTGAATTAAAGTGGAAACAAAAATTTCCAAGTCTGCTCTTTTTGCGCATAGCAGCATCTGAAGCAGGGTTTATAGTGTTTGGTTTGAGGGACCAAAAAATTTATGCTAGATAAGTTGCACTTACCAACAGCTGTTGAGTGCCTGTTTTAAGAAGTATCACTAGCTCTTTGTATCTCTGAATACTTAAATGCCTTTTGACTGCTGGATGTGTTTTCAGTGTGTTGTAAAATTCTATACAATCTGTTGTGAAGCATGCCACTATCAGACATGTGACACCTGAAGAATGCAGATTGGTAAATAACAGGACTGGAATTAACAGAGAAGTAGAATTTAACAGCCAACATACTTACATGTTACTGCATCTCTACAGCACTTTTCTTTGAGTGCTCATGGCAAAATGGCTGGAGAGGCATGTCACTCCTTCACTGTGTAATTGTTCAGTAAAGGCAAGTACCTGAGGAGTGCTTGGATTGATTTATTCTCCCATCCCCCATTACTATGATTTTAATTGGAAGCAGCTCTTTGTTCATGTAAAACTAGCAGGAAGCCCTTTCCTGAAAGATAGTGATGTCTTTGTATCAAACGGTGCCTGTTTTAAACTGTTACTCTTCTTTGTTTAATTGGATTTGCTGAGGCTTCTGGGAGAATGAAACTTCTGTCACCTCCTCCTGCGAATCACTTTAACATGCTGTCTCTGAGTAGAAAAATCTCACTTTTATGAGTAGGCAGAATAATATGTTGGCTGGATGGTGATATTTATTAAATTTTAAGTCTTTCTTGAAAGCTGGAAGAGAATGCTGAGAAGCACGGAATTTGCAGATGTGCATACATGTGTCATTTTTACAGTCATTAAGAAGTCTTTATTGCTCACGCAGGGTCTGTGTTCTTCATAGTTGCTATGTAACAGAAATGTAGATCCTTGTAACTTTGCTATTGGAAGTGAAGCATTTACTAATAACATACTACAAACCGAACAGCAAAGAGGTTGCTCATTTTGTACCTTAACAGAGCTAATTGATGGCATTAGGCATAGAAAGCTCAGGTTCCCTTTGGAAGCAGGGTTAAGTGCTGAGCTGCAGTCCAAGCACATATGCCTCAGCTGCCCTGAGTCCCTTTCACAAGTTGTTGCTGACTCACTGGGTGACCTTGAGTAAACCTCTTCCCTTGGCATACGTGGTCTGCAAAGGAGTCGTACTGGGAATGACCTGTGCAGTTATTCTTGGATGAGGAGTCCTGTGGAACTGCATATTTGGTGTAAATGATTTGTTTTGTTTCATGTTTTATGACCCTTACTATAGGCATGGTGTGCCAGTAATAAAAAGGAAGATAAGGGTGTATGTGTCGAGGGGTATAAAGGAGGGAACTGGGATGGAGGGTTGATAATTGGAGTACAGGTGAGGTGTTGAACGACTTTTTCTTTGGCTTCCTTCATTTTAGAGTGTATGCTAGTTGATCCTGTAGCACTGATCAAAATTATTAAAAGGGCTGCGTTTTAAAAATCAAAAGTAATAATAAGAAAAGCTAGTGCTGAAATTTAAAAATCAAATTTCTCCCAACTTCTGATTTGAATAGGTATGGCTTCATGTATCCATACATGACCCTGCTTAGGAATACATGTCTTATGGAATTGGAAAGGGATAGCAGCATTGTCATGGACTGTCTCTATAGTGGGTCTTTGACATCCTGTCATCTACCCCCTCTTGACAGATAATTTTGTCCTGTTCAGACAGAACATATTCTAGCTTTCCAAATCTCTGACCTGTTTCAGATAGCTACTATTCTTCCAGGCATTTGTCTCAAATTGCTGGAAAAGTTTAAGGGAAATAGTATGTGATCCCACAAGACCTTTATAGCATTGTAAAGCAAAAACTTATACCTTTCCAGTTGTTCATATGATACCAGCTTGCAGTTGGCAAAGAGCTTTGGCATAGCGTTTGGCTTTCGTTTTGGTTGGACTTTTCAATGTACTAATTTCAAATTTTCTCTTGATAAAAAAATATATTTTAAGACTGCTGATGCATGTAAGGATAGGGCCTTTAAAGGGAATGACTGCCATAGAGCTGCAAGAATATTTTTCTGAATAGTTTGTCAAAACCTCTGAAAAATACTTCATGGTATGTGTTTTATCACTATTGTGACACAGTGCAGATTTCTTATGAGTACACATGATGTACAATGAGTACAAATGAATGTTATTATTTGGAGCAATAGTCACATTTCCAAACTCTGCTAAATCCTGATGTGAAAATTTCTTACTTTTTAATTAATGGTATCAGAGTCAAGCTAAATGAGTAAATTCTAGCCTTTGTGTAAGGGGTTTTCAGGGCTAAGATATAAGGAACATACTTCAGGATGTTCAGGCTTAGGAATCCAGTTGTCTGTACAGGGCCAACCTTATGTGTTTGCTCATACCCATATAAATGCTAAATGAATGTCATACATATTTATATACTGTGTGAACTGCTGAGGCAAAATAACAAATAAATAAGCCATATGTGAGAGAAGCTAAAAAGTCTGAATAGCCTAATGAATCTTGCATTAGATTTAAGTTTAATATATACTTGGCCCTAAGGAGCACCACTGGAAAGAAGGTTTTCCTGGAAGCCAAAACCTTTGCTATTCTGTTGTGTGAAGGACCTTGGACATACAAATATGTGTAATTGCCTTATTAGTGACAGATGTATGAAGAATCTTTGTTCAGGCTTTGAAACTGCAAAATCTCTAATATCTGAAATAGCAAGGAAGAATTAGTCTATGAGTAAGTTTATATTTGCTTTGAGGTCCAGTCTAATTGGCAATCTTATACTGATTACTTTGGTAATGCAGTACTGAACCCTGTGTGTGGGAGGGGGGAGGAAAAATAGACTCAAAAACCTTCATTGCTCCAGGTGACGTCTTTGAGTAAGCTGTGTAAGAACAAGATAATACAGCTTCAATTGCTGGGTCAGTCCAGGGCACAAAAAATGATAATCAGCATCTTGAAACTGGTCTGGAAGCAAGCTCCTGCCAACGGAGAGCAATGGCACATTTCTACACCATTCAAGGGGTGAGCCCATGGAGTCTGTGTGGGCTGAACTCCATACTGGTGCAGCACCAAGCAGATAGAGCAAGAGTCATTAAGCCATGGAATGAGAGTCACACCAAACTGTTTTTGACGCCTGTGCATGGCTGGAAACTCCCCCTGGATCTGTTTATCAGGCCGAAAGGACTGTATAACAGGTGTCTCAAAATGCACCAATTTGTTCTTGAAAGTTTTGGAGTAAACTCACTGGTCTTTAAAACAGTATTTCAGCAAGTTTCTTAATGCACTCACCACTGTTCCTATTGAAGTGCTAACCTCCCCAACTTTACCCTTTAATGTAGATGAAGTAGTATGGATGATTGTATAATACTTTGACACTCCTGCCCCTCTTGCATTTATATAAATCCCATGGTAACATGAACATTAATGTTATACACATAAAAGGCTAGTCTGTTTTTGTAAGGTCTGAGAAGCCCAAGACCTGTATGGAATGTTTCTAGAAGTGGATTTGGTGCAAGAGGTCTCAGAGGGCAGAGTCTCTGGGAAGCAGGTTGGCTCCTTTAACAGACTTGGGAACAAAAAGAGCCCACAAGCTTGTCCAAACAGGTTGAGAGGTGTCACCAGTCACAGCCTCCAGTGAGGAAATCNGAAAAAAGACTGGTTCCTAGTATGAATGAAGCTGTATAGTTTCTATCCATGCTTGCTGAAAACTCATTGAACCTGTTTTAAAAAAAATGTAGGACATCAACATGCTTGATATTTCATGAATACAGAATGCCATTCCTAACTTTGATTATTAATCAATTATTGGTAGTCTTTAAGAACATAATTTCACATGGATGACTCTCCCCCACCCAATTACTACTTCACCTTGGTCATATTAGTTACTGAGAAAGTCTTTGTATGACTTCATTACATAAAGTATAAGCATTATACTTTACATAAGCACTATGTACTATAGGTAATAAAGATTTGACTACATTTGTATACAAAAAAACCTGTGTTTTGCAACTTTCACACCATATTTGTCACATAAAATCTAGTAAGTACTGTAATTAACTTACTTTCCAAGCGTGTTTTATGGTGTTAAACCAACTGTACGAGCAAGTCTCTCTCCCATTCTTCTGAAACAGCCACTCAAGAATTCCTATTGCTTCCTACTTCAGAAAAAAGAGAAAGAACGGGAAGACTTTTCTTTGCATTGACAATCCAATTAAAATAACAAGGTGGCAGGAATGATATCAATTCCTGTGAAAGCACTGTGGTATGATGCATCGCCTACCAGACACTTGTAGGCTTATCCTTAGGGAACAGTGGCACAGTAATCTGCAGGAAGGCATTACAGAACAACACAGAAATAAACTTCAATTGTTGACCTATTTCTGGTAGTCTATCATTGCTGGCACAAGTTTAGATGAATCCCAAGGAGTGATTTGTTACAGGGATTCAAAACCAAAAAGATGTAGTGGAGAAGAAGCAGGAAAGCAAGTGACTAATTTTACGCCTGTCATTGTCTGTAGTATCCAAATAAAAAAAATATCTGTATTTCATTCAACAAAGACATAATTTGCAATAAAAACAACAGGTTAAACAGATCAGGAAAGTTTCCATCACTGTTCCTAGTAGTCATTGAAGACCTATTTGTAGGCTAGAGCTCGCTGCTTATTGTGTCTTTGATTTCTGCCGTACCAACGTTAAGGTTAACATTAAAAATAAGAAGTAAAAGTAGGAAAAAGTTCCCAGAGTCATTCTGTCCTTTCCTCTTTAGGGTTGTTCCCTGTATAAAGGATGGAGATGGTGGTTGCACTTTTTGCTAAGTGTATCTTCCTGAGGATGTGTAGAATGGTCTTTAATTGTCATGTGACAGTATTTTCTTGCTGGTGAGTCTTTGCGTTGAGAGGGGACGGCACTGTGACATGATCAGTGTGTTTTCTATCTTGGGCCATGATGCATTCACGACTTTTTACATTGAAGCTTTTTTTCCTACCTGCTTTTGGTGCAGCCACAACAGAAGGCATCATGGTTTCTGTTATAATATGGCGCATTAGGTGGAAACTGAATGTGTAAAGGAGAGAGCCAGTGGTGTATGTGGGGCACAGTGTTTGTTACTGGCTGTTCTGGCTGTCGACCTGTCATGTCCCATTCATAACAGGCTGCATCTGTGCTGCTTTTATGTATGTGTAAATGAAATCTCAGGGAATTTGATAAAGTAAGTATCACTTTCCTAGAAATCGAAGACTAGAGGCAAAAATGGAAAGATGCAATCTGTTTGTGTGTAATTTGTTTGCCTGATAAATTTATTCTTGCAAATTACAGATTAAGTGAATATTATGGATATAAAGCTTTAGACTGGAAAACAAGGTACCGTAGTAAAATGTTATGGGTTTTTGGAAAGATGTATGCTTTTTAATACTTGAACATTTGGTGATAAGAAGGAAACCCTTCTCTCCCTCCTACAGCTGTCAATTAGAATAACTTCTGACAGCAAGCCAATGGTAATGTACATTCCCATTACAAAGCATTTGCCAAGCAAAATTTCTAGCAACTACTGCAGAGAAGTCACAGATGTGCTCAACAGTATTCCCAAAGGAAATACCTTTTATTTAGGTCATTCTTGTCACAATGCATGATGTTTTATGATTAATCATTTTAAAACCAAAGAGAGTTGTTTCCAAAAATCCCTCAAAATATGGATCAGCTGTACAAGGACATAGGGAGGGCTTCTGAAATATTCAGGGAAACGGCTTTGCTGTTGCTGCATGCTAAGGGTGTGATCACTGCTTATCTTATTTTTCTGCTCTGAAAGTTAGAGTTGGACCCTGCCTGTTGCTGTTTGAGGGGTGGAGGGCAGCAGAAAGGGTTAGTACCGCTCTTCTAGAGAAAAAGGAGTTCTTTTGAGATCCCCAGACCCTGACCCTGCAGTGCACAGGCCCTACATGTATAGACTGTATGGGATATTACCCCAGTTGTCAGTGGAATTGTCTGCAGCTGTTCTACTTTCTGAGAAGCAATCTAAATTATCTGTCCACCTTAGTAATATATATTTTTTTAAACCTTCTGCAAGTAATGCACTCTGAGTTAAAATGGACTAAGATATCTCATATGAACATATCTGGCTAAAATCTCTGAGAATCTGAAAGTACTTTGCCTATTCTGGGAACCTAAAGAAAAGGGTGGAGATTGGCATCAGTATTTACTCTCCTACCTTTAAAATTGTCGCTTTCAAGATGCGATGCTCCCTGACATCATGGAATAGTGTGTGAGAAACAGAATTTTCACCTCAGATTCTATGTATTTAAACTTGTCATTAAAAACGCCAAGCAAAAAACTTGGATACTTTCTGGTCTTTCCTAAGTATTTGGGAAGTGTTGACAAGTGTTGCAAGTCAGAAATAAAGCCTTCATTTTTATAACACTAAACGTTTGTCTAGAGAGCCATTATATATTAAAGTACATAAATGAATCAGCTTGCTTTATTTAGCAGGTACTGCCATAACTACAGGATGCAAATAAAGTTGGTGACTTCGTTACTTTCAGTGAAATTAGTAATTTATCAAACATCAGGTCATCTATCAAATTATTTCTGATTTAGTTTTGGGTCTTTGAGGAGTTTTTGGCATCATGATGTGGTTTAGGCTCTGTTTTTTTGTAGTTTAACAGATGCATTTCCACAGCAATGGAAGTCTTTTATCACCTCCCCCCGCCCCCACCATTAGGAGTAGATTTAGCTTAGCAGTTACTGGAAATGTGAAATTAAGTATCCAATTATTTTAAGTTATTTTTGTATTACCATAGCTTTTAAGAAGCAATAGGAAGATTACTGAAGGATTACAGGGTTGTAGCTTTGCAGCTTTCCAGTGGTTGCTGGTAATTCATTATGAGTAGGGCTCTAATAACTTCTGGTGACTGGCATAATTAAGTGTTTCAAATTTGCCATAGTTTCTGCAAGACCCTTTTTTTTTTCTTTTTTTTTTTTTCTTTTTTTGATAATCTCACTGATACGCTATGCCACTGAAACATCCAGTATATTCTGTTACATTACTATACTATTTTTATTATATATGCTGCTTTTGCTGCAACTTGAAACTGCAGGTTCTAGATCTATGTTCATCCTTCTCACAAATCTTTTGTAAACACTGTTCTTTTTATATAGGGAGGTCACCTGGCCAATAATATTGATACTTTTGCTTTCCAAATTTACTAGAGAATTTAAATACAACTGTTAATTTTAATGGAACTAAGAACTTCTGTTTTAAAGGAGTTGGTATTGTGGAATGAATAGATCTGCTAAAACTTAAACTCCCTTTTAAATGTAGGAAACTTACTTGGTTTGTTGTTGTTTTTTTTTTTTCCTTTTGAGGTTTGAGATTTACATTGTGGGCATTTAGCAAGATCTTTGGTTTAATTTTGTTTTGTTGTCTTCTTGCTGGCCCGATTGCTCTCTTTATTTGTCTTCCATAAGTAAATTAATGATTTATCTTAGTTGTTTCTGCATTTGCACATTAACCTGGCAAAACCTGCTCTTTCCCTTTTCTGTAAATGTGTTCAAACTGCTTCCTCAAGGCCAGAAGAAAGCAAGAAAATATTGGTTTATGTGGAATAACGATATTAGAATAGTTACAAACTGGGCAACTCAAAAACAGTGAAGATAGGGTGAAGTCAGATGTCTCTGACATCTTAAAAAGCAGAGGCTCTTGGCCTCCCTCTCTCCCTGAGGAAACTTGCTGCTATATAAATAAATTTTAATTCCTCATTTCCAACCTTCTGTGCTACTTAGAGATGCTGATTAAGCTGTTTCAGCACCTTGATCTCCTGCCATGATCTGGCCCTAGCTCTGCTTTCATCCTCTTCAAAAGTATTCTCTCGCAGTAGAGAATTTGGCCCTAAGGAAAAGAGTATGCAGATTTTTTCTTTTCTTCCTCCATTAAATACTTTATTGAATGCATAAGCTGGTAAATTATTCCCCAAGGATTTAGTTTTTTAGCCCCTAACAGCAGCACTGACCCTGTAACGATTTACCAATGACTAGAACTGAGTACAATATTTCCCAGCAAAGGAGATAATTTAGGGGTTATGTTTTTGTAATTGGTACCATTGGATGCAAGTCTGATGTATTCTGTATGAAGTACAGCTTTTTGTGAAGGCATGAGCTGTGTACATGGTAAGACATCTGTCATGTTTCAGTGCTGTTCAGACAAAGTATCTTGCCTGGCTTCCAGCTCCTTGTCTGAAAGGCCAGGGGCTTTGGTAAGTTCTGTGTAGCGTCTGACAGCTTTCTGCTTTGGAGACACTGATGTGGCCATGTCTGCACTAGACATTACTGAAATTTGCCTTGTCCAATTCACTTTTACTCACTCACCAACTTACACTTTAACACAAGGGGCATACGATGAGATTTATTACTTGGGAGACCTTACTCTCCTTTGTGTGCTCCACAGCCTAAATAAAGGTGCTGTCATAGGAGTTTAGAGACTATAGGGAAACTGGGGTAGATGATACTCATTAAGGAACTTGACATTCTTTTGGTCATTAAGCTTTCAGAGTGCTATTTCCCATAAAGAAAATTTAATTTCTGTAAAGAGATTTTTCTTTTCATGGGAAATATCAATCCAAACTAACAGAAAGATGAATGCTTCTATTGTTTTTCCTTGTGACCAAACCATGTTGAAATATTACCAAGAAATGTGAAGTAAAACAGTATGAAGGCTTTGTGCATCTGTTTTGGTTGTTTTGGTTGGTTTTGTTTTGTTTTGTTCAGAGGAAATTATCATCATTACTTTTTCTGTACAGGAGAGTCAGACATGAACAGAATACAACTAAAGTTTACTGAAATTATTTTGTCAACAAGGCATAAAACTTCCTTATGTTGGTATATTTTTGGTATTTATAAAGATCCATGAAAGTGACTAATCTGTGTGTGACAATTTATAGGTAGCCACCATAGCAATTTAAGCATGGAGCTCCCAAAGAAGTAACTCACTTTGAAATGGAATATAAACTTAGCGTTAGGTATGCTGAGGTTAGTCTAGATTGCCCTGGTCTGACTGGCAAGCAGCTTAGCAGTTTTCATCCTGCTTTCATTGAGGATTGTCTAGTAAAGGCAACCATGAAGTAGGCTTTAAGTATGTGTTCTTGATAGAAAGATGCCACACATGTTTTTGTATGACATCTTATTCTGCTGCATTTTATTACTCTATGTAAATAATCTTTTTATTGTATTACCTTGTAAATAATTTTTTTTCATTGTATTACTACTATCAAAACTATTAATCAAGTCTGATTTTAATTAAATCTCTCCTCTTTTGTTTAACAGATGATGTCACTAATACTGCTCAGAAATCCCTCCTTGCTGATGAAAAAGAAAACGTGCCCACAAGAGTAGGACCTATGGTGTGGAAAGTCCCAGTGCAAACATACCTAGTGACTTGGCTACTGGTGCTGCTACTTTCACCTCGTTAAATTAGAAACGAACACCACTGCCTCAGAATCTCGTGGACAAGAGAAAGGTATTGTCAACATTTTGGCTGGATAGGAGGAAAAGAAAAATACAGATATGATGTTATCAATTTATTAGAGACAGTACCATTTGAGGCTTTGAGTTTAATGTTTTTGGGGAGGGGACACTAAAATAGACTTTAAACCCAACCAGATTGCAGTCAGTAAAATAACTCAAACCTGTCCTGAGTTTATATCTTTGCTTTAATATGTTTTTCTTTACATGGGGCCTTTCAGTGAATGCATTTCTTGATGATATCAACATTTTCTTTCTTGTGATTTTTTTAAAACTTAGTTTTGTAAGGCATTTGTTTCCCCCATGAAATGTGCAGTAAATAATGTTGCTCAGTGTCTTATGTTTATCATATGCTTGCTAACTTGACCGCTGCCTTACTGCAGCTATACCTGTCACTGTTAATAAGAAGAAGGGCTTTAATTGCTTTTGTCTCAGTTGGATGCTAAGCTGCTTTGACAGAGTTTCCCAACCTTCTGTTGACTTTTATGTGTTTATAGTATGCTCAAGTGTGGGTATTCAGAAGGCAGCTATATATGATAAGCATAAAAAAATCCCACAATGTTTTGGTTGCTTCAAGAGACCATCTGCTTATATGGGTAAAAATATCAGTTTCCTCCTATTGGAGACCTACAGCCAGGATGACAGATTAACACAATGCCTAATTCCTGGTTTATTCTTCTTGTAGTAGACTTGAACTGCAGTGCTGATGGGATTAGTAGGATTAGAAATATTAGGAGAATTGAGCAACCTCCATTTTGTAGAACTGTCCTTACTGTAACAAAATGCCATTAGCCCCTAGAAATTATTTTTATCTAGAAAAATGTTGAAAATATCATTGAGGCGTGTCAGAAAATTGTAATGCAGAAAGAAAAGGAAAGTAGCAGTAACCCAGGAAATGTACTTTGCTTGCAGATATTTTGCAGTTAACATATTGAAATTGTTGCCTCTCTGCTGCTCACAAATGCTGCTGTTATATTGAATATAGTGCACAGTGAATACTTTCCGTTTCTGAATGGAAGAGTAGAGTATGACCCTAAGTAAGGCAGTGGTATGAGAAATGACAGCTGTAGAGTGCATGATCATTACTGAAAACTTCACAAAGAAGGAAAGAGTAAAGCAGAAAATACAGAACATACCTTAGGGCCCCACTGGATAGTATTTATGTGTCTTCTGTGACTCTCAAGTACAGCTAATAGTTCATTAGTATCTTTGATTTTAATGCTTCAGAGAACTTCTTTGCTGTGTCATCATTATAAAGCAACACATAAGGAGTGAAAAAGTACTTTAAAAATAGTTTTGTGTTCGTTAATGTAATTAATTTTTACTGTAGAGAAGAATTAAGGTAACTAAATTTGTTGTGGGGGCAACAGATAAACTAATGTGACCCTAAATTCTCTCTTCTTTAATTGGGAGGGCAGTTCAATGTTTATTTCTGAATGGTTTTATCTCTTTATGGATTTAGTCATAGATGTATCTAAAAGAATCATCTTCGTATCTACTTAATGACAGAATGATGCGGATGAATTAAAGAATTAAAAGAATTAAAATGCTAAACTCTGAAACCAGTTAATGAATATTATAACTTGGCTTTCTGCTAAGGTGAATGTGGTTTGATTTTTAAATCTCAAAGGAATGCTATTTAAAGGAGTTCCCCCACCCCATTGTCCTTTAGTCTATGCATCCAAACAATTGAACATTAACGAATTGATTTAGACTGAATATTTTATTTAGCTGACTCTGCATAACGAAAATGTAATGCTCAAAACATGAGAGAGTCTTCAACAACTGATGTGTTTTGGAAAGTGATTTTGTCATGCTAATTATCCATAAAGAACATACATATCCATAACATGGGAGTAGGAAAATCTGGGCACAGGGATTTTATTCTCTGGATTGCTTATGCCCATTTGCTCAATGCTACAGGAAAAAAACTTCCCTATTTGGTCCCTATTTGTCTTATCTGATTAGTCATATTTCTTGCATATCTGTGTCTTATTTATTTGACTGGAGTATTTCTGATATCTCCACATTATCTCCTCAGAATGGCAGTGTAAACACACAGATTGGTGCAGAAATGGTGCTGTTACATCATGCAGCTGTATTCGGACACTTTGCTTTAGAGAAAGACTTGCTGTTTCTGTGAAAAACTAGTATTGCTGTGATGCACTGGGTATTGGGCCAGCCACATTTATTAAAATGTCTCTTTCTTTATTTTGCTGACTGATCATAAAATGTGCCAAAATTTATACTTTTCCCTCTCCTTAAATTGATGTAAATTTAATTTAGATGAACTTCGATATTGCTCTCATATTTCCATTAATTTTCTTAACATCCGTTGAACAATCCGTCTGTGCTGACTAATCCTCTCTACAAATAGTTATCCTCCCTGCAGATTACAAATCCATTAATCTTCAAATACAGAAAAGAAGTACTATAACACTTGTGTCTGAATAGTTTCTCTTACTTGCAAGCATAACAAGGTAGTACATTTGCGTAGCTGATATCTGCACTGCTGCTGGCAGAATTCCCACATGCGTTTTACCGTTAGATAAGTGTGTGCCTGGTAATGGTCGTGTTGAGATAAGTAACCTTTCACTTAGTCATCTAAAAGTACTTCACTATGTGTTGAATCTTTGCAAGAGGCGTTAAAAAGAAAACTAAGCAAACTTTGCTGACATCTTAGAAAGGTCTCACATGTATCTGACACTTGCTGTCCGGTATTAAGCATAACAGATCTTCAGGCTATTATGAAGCTCCTTAAATATTCTTAAAGAAATATGAATGGGAAAAGAAGGTATGAACTGTGAGAAACCTATAGCTTACCTGGTATGCATTCAATTAATAGTAGCAGAAACCATGAAGTTGGCAGTTTCAACAGTTTTCTAGGTTATACTGTCCTTGTGATACCTGGTGCTTTTTCATGATAAATAGGCGCTCTCAGGGTTCTGGTTGTCTTTCTAGCTTTTTGTTTTTTTCTCAGCTCCTCCATTCAATTAATCTATAACTTCAGTAGCTCTGAACAATGTGTTATGAATATGAAATAGCTTTGATAATATGATTTGATTATGGCAGTATATGTAGAAGGGGGGAAAAAAGCATGCTTTATACATAGAATTCTATAAAAGTTGATTTTCAGGAGAATAGTTTTGAAGGTCACTAATTATCTCAACACCTGAAACATACACTTTCTGAAAGAAACATTCTGTGCACATAAACGCATTCTATATTTATACGTATTTGTTAAATATATTATGAGAATCTTTTGTATTACAAGTAGACTTAAGCAAAACCATATTTTAGAATGTGTCTTCATGAGTTTCTTTATTATAATCAGCTCAGACAATAACAATTAAGTTCACGGTGTTGCTCAGTAGCTCAGTACTGCAGTTCTGCAATCAAGTTCTCTAGGGTGGCATAATGTATGATTTTGAAGAAACTGCTTTCTATCAGACTTTTGTTTAAGTCATGGAGACCTTCCTGCTCCTCTTCTGCCTTGTGTGATCTCTTTGTACATCCTATATTGTACATAAAATTTGGTGTCAGTGTGCCTGAAAAATGGCACATACTGAAGCACTTACATCTCCCACCTGAGTTTGCTTTCCAGTGAATACACTCTTTGGGGTCTGGATGGGCATGAGTAGCATAAATATACTTCACGATGGAAAAATTGACCAACAGAGTTCTGTTTTGTGTTGAAAAATTATTTGCATCAGAGTTGTTAATTTGAACATACAGTATTAGCATAGGGTACTAGATTGTGTAATGTTCAGGTATTCTCCGAAGCTCTGTTTTATTCACTTTGTGTATTTTAATATTGAAAAAACAGATTTTGTCAGCTATGAAATCTGAAACTTATATCACTGATTTGAATCTTTGTGATCCTCTTTACCCGAATTGTTCTCAGATGTTGAACCACTGCGTAGAGATTCTATCCAAACTAACAAACAGATGTATTAAGCATTTATTGTCTGGGGAAAAAACACCATATTATCAAACCCAAAAGTTTTACCAGCTAGTGAAAATTTATCATGTTTATCATTACAATGCCCTGCCCTGGGGACAGTACTGCTTCATGATCCAGGTAGAATACTTTCTTTTTACATTTTAGGAAAGGGTTATAAGAGAAGCTGGCAATTCAGGTTTCTTAAAGAGGAAGTCTGAGGGGGATTCCTATGTAGACGGAATCATGTGTTTTGTTAGGTGCATTCTGAAGTCAGGACCATTAGGGATGCAAATCTGTACTTAGTTCTGAAGATGACCAATAAAGAAAGCATTGAGGGGTGGATGGGATCAAAATGAAGTCCTTTGAATAGGAGAAAAGTTTAAATTTGATTAGTTTGCAACCCCTGAACATAGTGCTGTAAAGGCTTGATAAGGATCTGCACACAGCTGCTTGCTATTAAAAGAAAAGCAGAAGTTTAGGGAAGGAAACCAATTCTGGTTAACTTTTGTGAAACCTAGCTTAAAGTTAAGAAATGCAAAGGGGAACCAGGTGAGGGAATATACTGAAATGTAAATGGCAAGTGTCTGATCTGTAGTAGAGATTTTTCATTGAGGAAACAAGTACTTTATTGCCTTCTGGTTGTTTCAGACGAGGTTGGATGGGATGCAAAAGAATTATAGTTCTTTCCTGTGCTTCTGAAACTTAACCTGGTATTTTTTTGGCCTTTGGGATCGGTTGTCTTTATTCTGTGTGTTCAACAGTGGTGGTTTAACACTTCTGTGCTTTTCAGGAAACTGTGGAAAGCTGACTTCCCATCTTTCTCAAACAAAATAAATTGTGTTAAACTGCTTGCAAGAGTGCAGAAGTAACAATTTCCTGCACAAGCATAATTTTATATTTCCCCTGCCTTATGTTTAGTGACATATGTATGAATGATTTAATTTTTTTCCAAGTTAATAAAAGCCAATGAAAGAATTGGAGCTTTTAAAAGGGGTAATATTGCTGGTGGAGAGCAGTTTCCAAGTGTGCTGGATGTTATTACAACCCAAGAAAAAAAAGGGAAATTTGGTATTTGGGCATTTCAGTTAATTTCCAATGATCAATCTACAATTTAAAAGTGGACCCACTAGTCAGGACAGTGAAAGAAAACCCACTGCCTAGCTATTTACCACTGAAGACCTGCATATCTCAAAGGAAACATCTAGTAATTTCCTATCATTAACCCCTTACAACATTTGGGACCTGTTAGTGAAGATCTCTATGGTTTGGTGTTTCCAGATTTCTACTGATAAAAAAATAATAAATACTATATATTTCTAGCACAGCCATTTGAATTAATATTCCCTGGGAGAGGAAGGATCATGGTCACACTTAAGACCTCACATTGTTCACTGAAACGGGCAGCATTTCAGCATTTTCTCTGTAAAAAGGACGGTGTATGCCAGTAACAAGTAAGTCTTGATTTGTGTGTAACTTTCAGGTTTCATCTCGCCTTTCTTTTCTCTTCTTCCTCTTCTGATATACATTTTTCTACCTTTCCTTTCTTCTGTCTTTGAGATCTGGTATTTGTGAGGAAAGACAAACTGCAGATAGGACTTTGGTTAACGCTTTTAATAAGAAGCAGGCTACATCACTGAGATGAGCTGTTTTCCTTTATTACAGCCTTCTTAAGCAGGCTCTATTCTGGTAGTGTGTTCTGCAAGGTATATGCCTTCCTCACTCCCTTTCCCCCCCCCTTCCTGTTTTGGGAACAGTTAATGAAGTTTTGCTGTTGAAGTCACTGCACTCTAATTTTTAGGACTTCTCTCTGCCACCTCTTTTATGGCATGAAGTAGGGAGAGGTATAGAACTGAATACTAAGATGAATTCATAGCAGAAATTAGATGGATATGAATATATTTTTACACAACTGGATGCAAAGTTACGATTGCTACTGTGTCCTATTTACATGATAATTCAACTTCAATAACAATTTTGTCCATAGTCAAAGATGATTTACAGAAGCATTCAGACTTTGCAGAAAACAGCCTTCTTTGCAGGCACCATGGAAAGAAGGAGGTTGAATTCATAAAGAATGAGGCATAAACATCTTTCATTCAGCCACAAGGACTCCTGTAATCTTCAGATGACACATCTTGGCCTCTCCTTTACCTAAAACACTGTACCATCTTTATGGCCTGCTCTTTGGAACTGTAAAGTGAAATGAAAACTTGATTTCCCAACGAAGAACAAATGTTATATAGTTAAAAGGGATAAGGATGTTTTCCTCAGAGTGAACAATAAGTCACTTTTTAATTCCCCTAAATGACCAAAATGGCCTGACCTGCGATCACCAGTTTGAGATACAATGCTGTTGCCCCCCCAGGTTGTATACCCTGGATACCCCCATAAATTGGATGTGCAACTTGCTTACTAGAAAGTTCAAAGTTGCCTATAAAAGTAATCTCTGTTCTGTCTCTAACCATTCTTTTGAATTTAGGAAGACACGCACACGCACGCACACACACACACACATATATATATCTGTGTGCATTCATATATTTCTGAGCTTCAAAATACTTTGGGACAATCTAATCTGGGCGCCAGTCAGCCTCGTAGTCAATAGTGACTTGTCACAGTGTAATTTATCTAATTGCACATTTCTCTCTTTAAGCTGAATTATAAGTGAATGTGTATTTGGGTGGGTTTTTTAACATTCTGTGGGATGTTATCCTTAAAAATTATTATTTTGAAACACATACATGGTTAAAAGTATTCTCTGCAAGTCTTCATGGCTACTACATTCAACTCTAAGCATCTTCAGAAAGCACATTTGTACTTCTGGTGGCCAGCTTCCCAACAACCTTTCCAAAAAGCCTGGAATGGCTTGAATCAAATTTTCTGGCAGTTACCAGAAGGGTACTTGGTTGGTAATCTTCTCACGGTGTTTAAACATTTTCAGTTTGTGACTATTGGAGGATGGTTACACAAAGAAAGTCTAGTTCACAGAGTTTCTCCTCTGTGCTTTTCTTGTGCTTTGTCATGGGCTTGTCTCTGTTCTGTTTAAGCTGAGAATGAAATGAAAGGTTGTCTCCAGGCTCTTGCTGTGTTAGTATCTAGCTGTGCATTTTACTGGCTGTAGTTTTAAGCTGCTGCCCTTCTCCCTTTTGGAATGTAGCAAGTTGAGAGAGAAAAGAAGCTATTGTCTGGCTGAAATACCCAGTTTAAATATTTTATCCCAGGTGAGTTGTTGCGTCAGCCAGCCTCCAAAGTGACATAAACTCTGTTCATTCCAATGAACACTCCCCCATATATCAATACTTCAAATGCTAACATTATCTGGCTGGTTGTCAGAGCACTGTTATGAGAAAGTTAATAGATCTTGCAAGGAAATTGCAGTTTAGTGAGACACTAAATTTGATGCTTCCTGCCAACTAACAATTGTAAATTCTTACTAGGTTCTCATCAGCCTCATTTCTCATAACCCCTATTCAATCTTTCATATTTTAATATTGTCCTCAGAATATCTTTCTGAGGTAGGCAAGTGTAATACGTTTTTTACTGAAACCTTAAGTGGTTTGTTCAAGGTCATACAGGGAATCTGTGACAAAACCGTAGATGGAACCAAAATCCATCAAGCCTGAGTTACCAATAACGTAATTGTTATTATTTTTATCCAGTTAGGTTTTAAATTAGATTTGAATATGTGGTGTCTTACTTCAAGAACATTGAAGTTGAGCAGGAGTCCTTGATAAAGCAATCAAACCAAAATTTGAGGTCCTAAATCCCTGAGTGCAGGTAGATACTTTTTGTGTATACTGTGACTCTTCAAAATTTAAGCAACAGCACAGCCAACTCTGTAGTGCAGAGGTTTATTTTGACCTCAGGAACCACGGAACTTGGCTTTAAAAGTGGAGCATGATGGCAGCTTTGGAAACAGTAAAACAAGTTCATATATCAGTCATCCTGTATTACTGGAATAGGCCGACATCTTCATTTTGTCTAAGAGTCCTGATTTTAATGAGAGAATTTGTTGAAAATGAGCTGTCCCTTGGTAGATGAGGAAATTTGGTCATTAACCTGCTCAGTGTTACAATTTTATTGTGGTGACTGATGATGCTTGTGCTGCTCTACACATGGCTGTGTAATTCTTCTACGATGGAGCAGTAAGGTGGGAATGTGGGCTGGCTGGCACAATAAGAGGTGGCTTGCAGGTTTAGTAAAGGTAATGAATTGCACACAGTAATTATTGAGATGAGAGACAGTGGAATCAAATCATGCCACCTCTGCCTCACTGTTCAGCTGGTAACTAGATTGCATTCAGGTATGACTTTTCTCCTCGTTAAACCTACTCAACCTCCCAAATTTATCCTATTGATTTACAAAGCAATAAAGTAAATATTCAACATTCAGTAAAACTTTAGACAACCCAATTTTTCTCCCACTGAGATTCCACCACTCTTTTGGATAGTTAAACTGGGAATATGAACCTTTCTCCCCAAACCTGTTGTCTTGCACATTTTCTATACAGCTGTCATCCTTGAATTTTTAATTTTTCCAGTTTCAGGTTTTAAGTATTCTGGCCCTTTACAAAGGAAGAAATAATAATCATGATTTTAAATAAATTCCAAGGAGCCTTCCTGCAAAAATCAGATAAATATCTAAACAGAAGTTGTCCAGTATAATCCAAAAGCCTAAATTTGGCAGGATAATTACTCTTTGGGGTTTCAGTGACAGTGAATAAAGATATTAGAATCTGTCTCTGCATTTGCTGTTTAGCTAGCCCTAATTGTGAAATGCTGCAACTTCTTCCTGCTCCTGGTTTTGCTCTTAAATGGTTTTAAAGGGAGTGCTGCTCCTCAGTGAAAGCACAGGGATCTCCCTGCATCATACCCAGGGTATGGTCAGCGGGGCAGGAGGCTGGATATACGTTGTGCTAGACAGCGGGCACCTCGTCAGGTCTCCTGTGCACGCTCAGAAGTAAGGACTTGGCATGGCGATCAGAGGGACAGCTCTGCCTAAAGCTGCCTCTCCAGGGCTGCAGTTAACCCAGAGCCCTAAAGGGCTCTCACTCAGTAACAGAGCTGAGTTTGGAAGGTTGTGAAGGAAAGGGTTTGTTTCATCATTTTTAGTCACATTTAAACTTTGCTTTATTGTTCTACTGTCTTTTTAAAATTTATTTTATATGCGTCACAGGATCATTCTTTGTCTTTTCGTATGGATAGTAGAGTGATATTTAATGATTAATCCAGAAAACAATGCTATGAGTTTAAATGGATAAATAGTAACGATGAATGATCATTCATTGAAGCCAATTAATGTTTTTTATTTATTTCAAAGGCCTGGGATCAAACTGATGACTTTTTGAGAAGGGACTCAGGCCAAGCTGTCAATAGCTCCTAGCATATTAAAGTGTTGTATAGTGCAGAAAGAGAGTTGCAGAGGGCATCTGCATCGGGTCTGGAAGGGACCAGCAGGGCTGTGGAGGGAGGAAGGAGACAGCGGTGGTTTGGAGGTTGGGTTCACTTCCTCTCCCTTGTAGCAGGGCTGTATGCGAGCCAGTGCTTGCCACCACATTCCTGCACGAAGACTACATCATATTGTATGGTAAGGTAGCTGTACTGCTCACTGGGTGCTACAGATGTCTCCAAACAAGCTGTGATGTTGGGCAAACACATTCCTTATGTACCTTTGCCTCTGCTTTTTGTTCCCATCCCATTATGTAAATTTGTTATTTTTGATTGTTCTCTGCTGTGCCTGAGGATTTGACCTGAGAAGCAGTAGCAATTTGAGGAGATTATCATTTTCAGGATATGAGACAGAGGACTTGTGTCTGAGGTTAGAATTTTTGCACCTGTTGTTGCCTGGCAGTGACAATTGTCTGTAGTCACAGTACATAGTCTATTTGAAGTTACATTTTTCAAACTGGTCCTTCAGTTGTCCTTGAAAATAATCTGTGCAGAGACTTTTTATTACTTTAAATTCTTTTCCATCATGTGACTATTCTGTGGTTCCTGTTCTAAATGGCTTGCAAGAATTACTGTCCCTTCTGTAAATAACTTCAACTCCATTGTTGTTTGTTTGGTTTTTTTTTTTTTTTTTTTTTAAAAAGGGCACATAATAAAATCAAATTAATCTTGGTGACTAAATAAATGCATTTGTGATTCCTTCCCTCTGCCTTGCCCTGTTCAGCTCCAACATTCCCTTTTACTGCATACTAACTTGTGATAATCTCTTGTAAATTAAGAGCTAGCTGTTTCTGGATGGGATGCTTATGTCCTTTGATTAGAATGAGGCCATTAATGTACTGGATGCTATCCGATGGCCTCCAGTATTACCAATCAAAGATAATTATTCGGTCTCATATGGTTGTCTGTAGCAGGTAGACATATGTTTGAGGGTGTGTACAGGTTTAAAATGAGTTTGAGATACTTTGATTATTTTATTTTTGTGTGTGTGTGTGTTATGCAGTGGCTTGGAAACATATTTTAGTTGTGTGTGTTTTAACAGATGCATACATGACAAAGGCAATCAATTAACTGAAGTGAAAATGAATACAGTGGTGAAATTCATTCTGAATTTTTCCATAATCTAGTTCCGTTAGCTGTTCCATGAGGACCTAGAAGGCAGTGATTTGTGACAGGATGTTAAAACGTGGGTACAGATCCCTGGGGGCAATGGGAATTTTCTGAAAGACTGTGGAGATACAGAAGCTCAGCAGGTCATCTTTTATGATGTGCCATTGAAAAAAAATAATGGAAGCAATTACTCTCCTTGGCAGAAGAGCTAACTGACTTATTATGCAGGGTATCACCTGCTATGGAACCTTCTGAGTGAGTTGTCATGAAAGCCTAACTCATGCTACACTGGAATCTGCAAAGTAAAGAAGTTCAACTGTGCTAAACAGGATTAAATTTCTATGAGCTCTTTCTGCAAAACAACAGTTAAATATACTTAGAGCTTCCTGGTGATTGCTTTCCATATAGTTTGGACCTATAGGTATATTGTTATTAAAGCAAGAATGTCTCTGGATTGTAGGGTGTGAATCTCCAAAAATGAATGGGGAGCTGGTAGTTAACAAAAAATAGGCTTTTGTTTTTATCTACCAAAGCAAAAACAAAATCACAAATGGCACTTATAAAAGTATTCCACTGTAAGGAAACTCTGCATTTCCCTCAGTGGGATAGGATTTAAAATAACCCTCAAAAGTCCTACTGTTATAGAAATAAACAAGTCTCTGTAGGTAGCTAACACATGACTATCTGAAGTGTGAGTAGTCTAAAAAATGCTTAGAAAATTGTTCGGTTACTGTGTATTTATATTTTTTGTCTGGGACATTATTTTACATCCTGTAGAGATGCTTTTGCTTTTATCCATTCAGTCATGTTTTATTACATAGAACTGAGAATTGAAGCAGGAAATGTAGGTCATCTGAACTGTGTGAGAAATGCGCCTTGGGCATTGAGAACTATGAATGTTGCCTTCCCCACACAGTCACTGGCTGATTATCACTGTTTTTCAAACTATACCATAGGTGAACTGGCAGTTACTTCTGAAGCTAACATTGTACCTGTGTCCACTGCATTTACTATTGTTGGGAGCTAGGAGAATAAAATTTATTTTAAACCTCTTGAATAATCAGAATTGTGCTGTACTAAGAATGGGCTTAAGTCTCACGGTCACAAGCATAATAAGAGTTACCAGTAGCCCATAATAGGCTCTGCAGAATTAAAAGAGAAAGGTTGAAGTAAAATGAAAAAACCACTATTGATGTGGAGGCAAAGTGTCTAGATGAAGAAGCTTTTTTTTTTT
>VXBJ01002941.1:592919-625085 GCA_013400055.1 Nycticryphes semicollaris
AAATATAAAATATGTTCAAATGATCTTAAGGTTTGCAATAAGTGCATAGAACTCACAGTGAGTAATTGTGGGACCGCAGTTTGGTGGCTTCATGAACTTGCCTCTCAACTGACATACAGTGAGTTAATAAATAGGTTGTTTGTTGAAGCTTCTGAATCAGTAAGATCAAATTTTGTCAGAACAGAATATTTTTTTCTCTTTTTTTCTCAGTGTGTTTACAAGTTTAATTATTTTTTTTAATCCTGACCTTCATCCAAACAGTATATGTGGGCAGTGAACTAAAAGAGAATCTAGTCACTCCCTGTTTCTAACCTTTTCACTTGGGAATCAAGATGCATGCTCTTCTGCTGTAGTCCTTGTGTGTCTGGGCTTTGAAGCCTCTCTGCGTGCATAGAGGCTTTCTGTTGCCATAGTTCCCACTGTTGAAATAGATAGATAGGATATAACTAGGGAAGAGTAAAAATGGAAATGTTTCTATGCCCACTGATGCAGGTTGATGAGTTGTTTGGGTTGTGGGGTTTTTGGGAGTTAATTTAGGTTTTTTTGTTAATGTCCAGAAGAGAAGGTGATTTTCTTCAGGTTCTGGGTCTAAACTTTTATTTTACCTGGAAGGTAAAATTTTTAATTTTTAACTCTTGTGAGTTACAGGAAAAAGAAGTAGACAGAAGTAGATTGAAAAGAGCATTGTTTGAAGGCAATTTGGTAGCAATTTTCCTGGAAATATAGTACCTCAGAAATATAGTTCAGTATTAACATAGGAACCTCTCTGCTTTGTCGGCAGTTTAATGATTGAAATTATGTGGATATTTAAAGTGAGCAGAGAATGCGGGTTTGGAAGCTGATTCAACATTGATAGAACTTGTTGATCAGTTTGTTCTTGTGGACCACCAAGTTATTCTCAGAGGAGAGCAGAGAGGGGAAAAAAGCCTCATCTTAAGTTCTATAACTACTCATGAAGCAAACTAATAATGGGATTCCCTAATTATTGGATTTAGGGTTCTTTGTCTGCTATTGATGTTCTCCTTGAATATTCAATAATTGAATAATTTTAAGCTTAGAGGTATACTGGGGCTTGAAAATGAAGTTAAATACCTTCATGTTTTGATTAGAGCATTTCAAACAGTATCAACCCTGAACATAAGCAGTTTATATATATATATGATATTTTGAAGAAGTAATTTCAACATATTTTTCCAGTTTTGTGATACCTTTTGCATATATCCTCATGCTGTGAGACTGGACGATAACTGTTAATTATACAGTTATGATTTGTAACTGGAGACATTCAGAACCTGCCTAGACACGTTCCTCTGCAACATGCTCTAGGTGTGGACCTGCTCTGGCAGGGGGGTTGGACTAGATGATCTCCAGAGGTTCCTTCCAATCCCATATCATTCTGTCATTCTCTCATTCCTTCTGTGATAACAGATACAGTACAGTGAGATGTGAGTTCTTCTTACTACAGGAAATAGTTTATTTCCCCTGATGCACCACCAGCCTCGGTTAATTTATGGTTGCCACTGTTCCTCTTGGTAGTCCTGAGCATGATCCAAGTCAGGTCTTCAGTAAGATGTGATTTCCATTTAATATGCTGTATTCATCATAACTGTAAATGTCTTCTGTGGTCATCAGTGGATAGGGTTTAGAGAAGATGATGAAATATTGTGTAACTTCTTCTTTTCTGAGCTATTTCTCTCAGTCTAGTACACTATGCAATATAGTATATACTACAAGGAAGTTCGGTGTGCTTTAAAACTGGATGTTAAGTCTGATGTTTGGTTCTGCTCAATGCTGTAGCCTAATTCTGTTCCTACTACTTTGTTTCTTCCAGGACATGAGAAACTGCTCCCACGATGACAGAGATTTGTGTGAAAGATTTTGTTGAACAACACATGACTCCTAAATGCTAAAAGCAGAAGGCACTAGCTGGTAGCTCAGTGTGGAGCAAAAATTTTATTTTAAACTTAAAAAGTAATTATGTCAAAGAAAAGCCGTGCCAAGGGAGAGAAGTCCGACATGGAGACTGAAGCCCTTCAAGCTGCTAATGAGGAGCTACGTACTAAACTAACCAACATCCAGATAGAATTTCAGCAAGAAAAAAGCAAGGTATTTCTCTACCTTTTGTGATTGTTTTTCGTAACAGTAGCACTGTTAGAAACCAACAGCTTGAATCTCAAACTATTTTGCTACTAAAATGCATTATCCTTAGAAGTAAAACATGGGGCAAAGAAGTGAAATCAGAATAACCACTGACGAACTGAAATTGGTGCCAACTAATTTAAATAATGTACAAAAGGAAGTAAGTATCCCCAAACATCCAGTCACTGAATTTTGCAGTCGCAGCAATACCAATAGCCCTTGTCTAAAGGGAAGCCTTTGGCAACACCTGACTTAAGGCAACAAGTGAGTTTTGTATTTGATCATAGCACTGAAAACACTATGTTGTAAGAAGTGTCTTCAAAGTCAAACATCAGCATCATATTGAAAGTGTGTCACAACTAATGAAATTTATTAGTGGCTGATACCCACTAAAACTGGATTTACCAGCTGATAAATTGTATTATTTCCCTGTAATTTTTAGCATCTCAGTGCTTCTGTTTGGAAAGTGACTTGTGAGCTGACAGTACATTCCATTTACATTAGTAAATTATTTTTTTTAGTTATTCTGTCTTATTTCCCTTTTTGTTCTGTATCACTTCTTATGTAGAAATACAGGTGTGAATCTTTTAATTGGCTTACAAAGAGCACATAATTATAAAGTTATTTTCTACCTTGGACAGAAGAATAAATTAATTTGGAGTGTTTAAATTACTCAGATTTTAAAAAATCCTACAGATTACACAACCCCTAAGAAGAGTTTAGCCCCGACGTTCTTCCAAGTTTGATGCTTTACCTGTAATAGTGTCAAGTTTAACTCTGATTCAACTAAGAATAAATTGTAGCAACACGACCATGACAGTCATAGGAATATTTTCTATAACTACTCTGCTTATTTACATGCAGTCTAGTAAGAGTTGCTTCAATTTGGTTACCTATTCACCTTTTTACAGTTTGATAATTTCTTATTTCCTGGTGTATTGAGGTTGTTATAGGAGACACATTGTGTTTTGTGTGCATGTGTGCAGAGAAATGAGTGAGCTCATACGTGTAACGTGTAGTTGAGGATGAAAGGGGAGACTACAGGCAGAGTGCTCTAAAATCCTACCAAATTCTGTGTAGTTGAATCTCTGTAGTAAATTCTGTGGCATGTTGGAGTGAGTTTCTGGGAGAATGCGGAAGGGGGAGGTCTTCAACCTTGTCCACAGCTTTGCTGCAGTGTTTGCTCTAAGTCATGTAACTGGAATTAAACCATGTAGTTTATTTCCTGCCATCAGGGCAGCTGCCTGCTTTCTGCCTGTGCAGCAGCTCTATAGGAGCAGCTCCATGGCATCTATAGGATGCCATGACTGAGCAAATGAGTAAATTAAAGCCATAGAGATTTTTCCTCTTTAGACTGTAGCTTAAAAATTAATAACAAAACCAACAGAAATTACAGTTTGGTATGAGAAAACTAAAACACTGTGCCTAGAGAATTCTAAATAAGTTAGATGGCTTTATTGACACAGAGGTATTAGAGAAAGTATTGAAGCTGCTAAACAGATGGCGCTGTGGCCTGTGGGACATAAACTGTATTAGGGAAGGTAATAAACTCTTCTGGGGCCAATTCATTTAATTCAATTCTCCTAAACTATTTTATCCCTCATGTATATGCCTATATTAATGATTTAGCTGAGGAAGAACCTTCTAAATTGATGAGACATCAATGCCTTAGCATACTTCTGCCCACAAAACACTTGTTTCTCTGAAATAAAATTTTACCCAAGAGACATCCAAAACTTTGTGCATATCTTTCCAGTTAAATTTTGTTTCATTTGTTTTTGAGCCATTTAAAAGCATTTCTCCTGTAAAAATTTCCCCTCCATGCTGATGTGATACCTGATCCAAAGTGGATGTTTTCAGTTCTTTGAATATCCATCATTGTGGATCTTGCTGCTGGCGTTTTGGGGCCCTGTCAAATATGTTGTTGGAGTGAAGCAAAAGTTGTGGCCCTGCCTTAGTTCCCTTGTACAGTCTCTTGTTTTGACAACGTGTGTTTGATATGTTGGGGCAGCCTGTTGATATGTAGCATGTCCTCCTGGGTTTGTAGGTTAGCTTCCATCTATGCAGAGCTTGGAGAAGGAAATGCATGGACTGGTGGTGGAAAGGTTTGCTTGGAAGACATCCAAAATTTGGGTATCATATAACAAAACCCGAAGCCCCAAAATTATACTTATTTTAACATGAATGGAGCCAAGGCTTGCTCTAATGGTACTTTAAAGTCCAGTGCAGTAAGCACAAGGTGATGCAATGACTGAGTGTGATCTTGGGAGTAAGACTCAAGAAAATGTGAATCAGCTCAATGGTTTTATAAATGCCCACATTGACTTTTCCTACTGAGATGCTTAGCAGATGTTAGAAGATAGTCTTCCAATTAGAAGATAGTCTTTCAATACGTGGGGTAATATTTTGTTCTTGATAGCAAGGTGTTATAACGTTTGCTGTCACTGTTACTCCATCTTCACCGAGTTCTGCTACTGATTTTAAATATCCATATTTGACTTGTGGCTGTACAGTTATAGAATTGAGATCACAATGCATTCAGGAGTTAGGATACATGAGATGTTTCAACCCAGTTGCCGCTGTATCACCTCACAATTTTATAGATTGCTTTTGTAAGTCCTCATGCTTTTCACAGGTATCTTTGGGTCAGATGTTGAATCTGTGTGTAACAGTGATTCCTTGTAAGCTGAAAGAAAATTATCTATTTTCAGTATGTGAAATTAAAAAAAAAAAAAAAAGCATGTCATACTGTCAAAACCGCTTTATTTACTGGGGATTTAAAGAGTCTTATGGAAAAGAGTTATGGCCAATATGTATGGAAGAACTCTAAATACAGCTGTTGATTTTGGAATACAGACATACTAAATATATGTCTGTATATGTCATTATATATAAATGAATGTTATTCCTGTCTGCTATGTATGGAATAGGAAAGAAGCCAGGTAACTTACTCAACTATAAGGAGTGTACTGATAAGGCACTAGGTTATTGTAACTGGGAATAAAATATGGCAACCTTCTTGGAGCAGGTAAATGGGTGAATTATTCGTAAACCCATGTTGAGTAAACCCCAAAACTCCTGCCACTACTGACTGGGAATAAAAGGAAGCACATCACTTTGGGCAGGTTGTTTCCTGATAGCAGTTGAATGGCATTTGAATTCAGCTGTTCTCCATGGAGACCTTACTGGACACACCCTTTAGATACTTACTTATAAGCATTAATAAGGTCTCCCCTCAGCCTTCTCTTCTCCAGGTTAAAGAGTCCCAGCTCTCTCAGTCTTTCCTCATAAGAGAGATGCTCCAGTCCCTCCATCGTCTTTGTTGCCCTATGCTCTCTCCAGTAGTTGATTGTGTCTCTTGAACTGTGAAGCCCAGAACTGGACACAGTATTCCAGCTGTGGCCTCACCAGTGCAGAGTAGAGGGGGAGAAGGACCTCCCTCGAACTATGCAGCACAGGATTCCTCTGGCCCTCTTGGTGACAAGGACACACTCATGTATAATTTACTATCCACCAGGACTGCCAGTTTCCCTCTTTATGAGGGAAAATTGCTATTGCATTTAGTTCTTAATAAATACTGTTTAAATAAACAGTAGTGTCTTTGCTTATTTACCTCACCCCTAGTAACCTGCCTTTTTCACAGCTAGCAATAGATTGCTTACCATAACCTGAGTTCCTGGCAAAAAGATGTGAGGAGAGTATCTCTTCTACCCCTTAAGTGATAGACTTTTGTGCTACAAGTAAAAAACACCTGCATTTAAATAAAAAAGCAACACTAAAATTTTTACCATAACATTTTTACTGGGACAGAGGTATAGTAGCACTTGGGAACATATATGGCTTAATAGATTATTGCCTTTTAGGAATGCATAACTTTAAAATTATGTCATTGACTCCAGTTCATAAAACTGAATTATTAAATTTGTCTCACTTGTGCAAAGTACTTTATGAAGAAACACCACCAAATGCAAATATTCCATGCTAATATAGTTGTATTGTTTTAAAGAAAACCCTTCTTTCAGGCCTTGTTCAGACATAAGAAAGGGAAGAAACAATGGCATTTGAAATTATTTTTCCAAGAAGCCAGCTTCTGCTCTGGCAACAGAGTTATATCAATGTGCACTAATTATTTAATTTAATTAGATTTAATTTAGAATGGCAGAAAATACCTGTTTTATTGGTGCCCTGATACCTTGCCTGACTCTTTTTCCCTATTGGCTTAATTTCTTGCTTGTGCTTCATGTTCTGCCTATGAACAGAAGAGCTTTCTTCATTTAAAAAAAGAAAAAAAAAAAGTGCCAGAAATTAAAAAAAGTCAAATTGCTTTAAAGTCCAAGTTCATTTTGAAACTTGGACTTAGGCACGTGTAAAAATGCCACACTATTATTTTCATTGAGGCAGTTGCTCTGGAAGCCAAATATATACAGATCTGCATAGCATGCAGGAGGGAGTTCAGGAAAGACAGCTTATGGCTTTCAGGGAAGACCTAAAAGATCCACTTTCCATCTTCTCTGACAAAAAGCAATAGCAGGAAAACATTTCTCAAGACCTTGAGAATTAGGATGCATCTTTTTTACTAAGTGATGAGGAGTGACAGACATTTAAGATGCAGTGTAAAAAATCCAGGGGTTTTAGTAGGATACTTATTCTTCTTGTTTACATTACTCTCACTGAAGCTTTGTAAGCAAAATGATTAATGAAATATGTTACTATTCATTTATTCTGAGTGTTTTAACAAGTGTTCTTATTAGACAGCAACAATGCATATAGATCTTGCCTTCCTGCAACTCAATGAAAGACTAAAAAATTTGAGCAAGTACGCCATTTTGTGTACCTCTGTACTCCTCCAAAATTTTAGAATCCATTTCTTGTATATTAAAAATGCTTTTAGGAAATCAGATTAATTACTGTCTCCTATTGAAAACTGCCTTTCAGTTACATGCTTTATATACAATACAACTAACTTTAAATTACTGTAGTTCTGAAGGCATATTAACCTTGTTTATATATGCCATTATACAGTCTGTTTTCCTGTGTCATCATTGTTAGGTTTCATTGCTCAGTTTCATTTCAATTTTCCTTGCTCATCAGGAAGGGAGTAAATAGTAGATTTAAGTAAATAACGAGTGTTCGTTCACTTGGAAATTTATAAACTCATCCATTTGTGATAGTAAATATGTAAGTGATTTGTCTTGTAGCATCACTAAATGGTTTGGGAGACCTTTAAAAATCATCTAGTCCAATCCCCATGCTATAGCCATGGACAGGAGAGTCTTAAATTATCCTACGGAATTGGGTGCCCTAATGCAAGCACTGAAAATGAGTGCTATGCAGTACAGCCTTGGTCATGCCACCAGAAGAAATAACACATGGGTATCTCCTGCAGATAATTTCAATACCCAGACTTAGCATTCTGGGAGAAAAATAAATAATTAAACAAATCCATCTTTCTTCATAAAGATGTGTTATCTGAAGCAACCTGCAATAGAGTAACAGTATCTGTGCAATAAAATCTGCTTCTGATAACATCTGATTCAAAGCTGTTACCTTTTCCACAGCTGTAATTATAGTGTTCTCCCAACTGGTGTTTAATCCACAATGCATCTAGAATATTAATTTCATGAAAATGTAGATACCTTTCCTCCCTCTTTCACGCCAGTCTGTTTCCTTTCTGTTTTTGTTTTATTTTATAAAATCTAGGGTAAGTTTGAGTTGGTTAATTCTCAAAGTTACTGTGGGAACTAACAGGATCATAACACCTTCTACACAAGGAAAGTCTTCTGTCCTTGCTGTCTAAAGACTTCAGATGAAGTTCAGACTCTGGAAATCCTACTGTCAGTGCTGTGTATTTGAGTAATATTTTGATCTCATTTTATGGTCACTCTTAAATTAAGTAGCAATCTTGGATTTGTTGGATGAACTATATCTGAGAATTTTGAGTTAAGATGTCCTGTTTTGCCTAAAGCAAAGCCTCAAGAGTGCCTGTTTAGAGCCAAGCTGCTTTCAATAAACAAAATAATGAGCCTTTCCTGAACTAGTATTATTGCTTTTAATTAAGTCTACTTTTTTGTTTTAACTGTATTTTATTTGCATGGTTCTGGATTCTAGTTTGTTTTAATTATACCTTCATAGTAAATGATATATTGATAGAGATCTCCCATCCTTTCTGCTCTACTCCAAGGGACGTTGTTGCAATTCTGGCTTATTTTAGCATAAATTAAATGCAACGTACGGCTACAGGTCCAGCTTTGTCTAGCACAGATGCAAGTAGTCTAGGAATATTGTGACAGTGACTAACATCCTGCTGCTCAAGAGCCTCTTTTTACCATGAAGCACTGTTTGGTATCTATGATTGTATTGCCACTCAAGATTAAAACACAAGTCTTTGAAGTCTCTGCCTCTGACTTTGCTTTAGATGAGAAGTACTTGTGTAGAGTCTGTATTTTGGCAGTCACTGTGATAGGGGTAGTAGAAAGACATTACTGACGTTAGCCACGATGAAATAAATTATAACCTTTCTCTTATACTACAATAGAGAAACAAGCCCTTCTCCATTTTTTTTTCTTTTTCCTTTTTTTTTTTTTCTTCTAAATTAATATGTAATCCCCCTTGGAAAAAGCATTGCTTTCCATGCAGGCTGCTAAGCATTATTTTATAATGAGGTTTCATCACAATGGGTATTACTATTATAGGCTAGAAAACCTTTCCCCTACTCCCCTCACAACCCTTAGAGTCACTGGCCTATATTTTCTGAAGTATCTGGGGACTATGAATACCCTTAGTTTTGTGGTGTCATGTCTGGAGCCCTTTGAGAAGACTTGATTTTTCAGAAGACTAATTCTTTTGGTTTATCTAGTAATTACTTTTCTATTAAAGTAGCTAAGAAATTAATAAATCCAAAATCAGTGTCTTTTTTTTCTCTCCTCCCTCCCCTTTCATTTAATTTGTATTTCCCATATCCCTACTGATAAGAACGCCTGTTCCCTCTTCTCTCTGTTCTTTCAAGGCAAGATCCTTTCTCATCTGATTAGCAGGAAGTACCTAAGGTCAAGTAGTGGCTTTAAGTGTGGTAATTTGGGACTCAAATCCCAAAGACAGTATATGTGTGAAATGGGTGAATGAATCTATGCCTGTCTGAGCATCCCATTTGTAAAACAGTGATAGAGCTGCTTAGCTACAGAAGGATGTGGGATTAAATTAATTGATTGTATGTGAAGATCTAAGTGACTATGAGAATCTGTGAAACGTGATCCTTCAAATACTAGAAAGTTCTCTAGCATTTCCTTCCTGATGTAAACACAAACACTTAGTTTGATTCATTTTCCATCTGCTTGTAGAGTACAGTTATGAATGAGAGTAGTCTGGGGCAGTTGATGGAGGACATAAGGAGAGAACTAGACTGGAAGCTACTTGGTTTTATTTTATTCCCTAATCCTGTGAGAACTTGTTGCCAATAGCACATCCCCATGGAAGATTCCTGCACATACACAGCCTTTTCCTAGCCCCGGTTACCCAGTTTCTCACTGAAGAGAGAGGTGTCAGATGTGCAGTCCTAGCTTTTGAATATTCAGGATGAGGTTTTAATACTGTTTAAGAAAAAGTTCCCTATGTGACTTTTTAAATTGTGGTAGCGCTTGTTAATTGATACTTATATTAATCTTCCAGGTGGGTAAATTGAGAGAGAAAATCCAAGAGGTTAAGCAAGAAAGGGAGCAGGAGCAGCACAAGCACACCGCTTACGTTTCTGAACTGAAAGCCAAGCTCCATGAGGAGAAAATGAAGGAACTTCAGAGCGTCAGAGAGCTACTGATCCGGCAGCATGAGCAGGAGGTAGCAAGAATGGTGAAAATTAAAGATGGAGAAATTCAGCGTTTGCAGTCAACAGTCAATGTCCTGCGGGACGGGGCAGCTGACAAAGTGAAGACGGCGCTGCTGAGCGAAGCAAAGGAGGAGGCTCGCAAAGCGTTCGATGGTGAACGGATGAAGTTGCAACAGGAGATCTTGGAGCTGAAATCTGGCAAAAAGCAGGTTGAAGAAGCTTTGAACAACATTATGCAGGCAGATAAAATGAAGGCTGCTGACCTGCGCACGGCTTATCAGTCCCATCAAGAGGAGATTAACAGAACAAAGCGGGAATGCGAGAGAGAGATCCGCAGGCTGGTAAGTTCATTAAGTAATTTGTGCTTATTTCACTTTTTACCAGGTATTAGTATGTTGTTGTATGTGCCCACAAATACCAAACCACTCTTTTTCCATGACATCTTTCTTCAGTGATGCTTCTACAGTAGGCTGCTATTTCCACTGCTTTCTCTTCCTTACAGCACGGATGAACATTGGCTCCATGTTTAGCCCAACCCAATCCAAAGCTTTTTGTCCCACCAAATAGAATATGAGTGACCCAAGACTTTCCAGGATTAATTTTCTCAACAGAGCAAAGAAATAGACTTTCCCTTTCCCACTTCCTCAACTATAGTTCCTTACAAATTCCTGTTGATCAAAACAGTCAGGCGTTGCTCATTTGGCAATGCAAGAACACCTTCGTGAGATGGCAAAATTAACTTCTCAGAGAGCTTTTATATTTATATTGGAGTCCAAGACAATGTCTTTGCTTCTTCTGCATCATTATCCAGGTCATTTGATTTTAAGCATTGTTGCCCCCTTTTTTATTTTTTAAAAATTTCCGTGCTTTTTCTACTGCAGCTGAAAAGTTAGGGCCTAGGATAGCAGGCTTTTTGCACTCTTCATAAATCCTAAGATTTCGACCCAGATGGCAGACTACACTGTTTGTATAAAATCAAAATCTAGGCAATATTTCCCAACAGCGGGTGCCCCAAATATTTCAAATTATGCAGCTTTGTTAAATGTAAAGAATCTAAGATGGGCTGTTTGCTGTAGTACTCTTAGAGTTTATCATCAAATGACTCTTCTGTTTGGTACCATGATATTTTCCGTGTATATATTTGATTGTTAATCTGTCTAAACTATCACCACAGTAGCTACACAAATAAAACCTAAATTATAGTAAGAATAATATTATATATCAAGAAGTATAGACCTTAAATGAATGTTTAATGAATTAATTTGAATGAATGTTTCAATGAATGAAACATCATTTTTTTAAGAAAAAAATATCAGTTTTTATTTATACAAACATGTGCTCTTATTTCTTTTACTTCTCAGGAAAAACGATGCCAAGGGCAAGCTACATATGTATTAGATCTGTTTAATGGTGGTGATTTTCTGTGAGACAATGGAAGCTTTTTTTTATGCTTTAAATAAACTGGAGGTTGATCAAGTCTCAGGGGTATCATTTCCTTGATTAATTAAAGACAACTGCAAAGATTGACAACGTGATATTTTTGTAAGCATAGTTTTTTTCATATTCTGTTCCATATTATAAATGTAGGATTTTATGATTCTGACCATAAAGTGCAGGTAATTAAAAAAAAATTAGAGAAGGGTGCTATGTTTTGGCCTGAGTTGCTCTAGAGGTTTCTAATAAAGTTTGACCTTCTCAGATCCAAGAAATGGTAAAGTGAGGCACCCCAAATTCAGTCCCCCCAAATTGCCCCATTAAATACACCTATGCTGTTTCTTTGGGTGGTGATGTAAAGAAACCACTTTTCTCTTTCAAAAGTGGAAACTTTCAGCCTGCTGTGATATGGAGAAATAAGGCACTGAAGCCTTATTGGGTCTGTGTCATTCTGTATGTCTAAAAAAGTATTTCGAGAGTGGGCAGGAAATTCCTGTTACCCATGCCCAGCCCCAGAGGAAGACTAGTGCCAGTCTCGTGGGCTGTCACTGGAAGTGTTCATATCTCTCCCCAGCCCACCCTCAGGAGAAGTACAGGGAAAAAATATCAGGAGCCTTTGTGTTGCCTTGTGCCTTGCTTTCTTTCAGATAATGAGTTTTGATGTTTTTTATTAAATTGAATAGGTTATTTTTATGAAAAAGAATTGCTTCTTCCAGAAATTCATAGCAATTTAGGCAGTTTTTCTTGCATAAAGCGTTCTTTAATGCTGGGCCAAGGTAAAAATTACTGCAGAGTT
Source organism: Nycticryphes semicollaris (assembly GCA_013400055.1). Lineage (NCBI taxonomy): Eukaryota > Metazoa > Chordata > Aves > Charadriiformes > Rostratulidae > Nycticryphes > Nycticryphes semicollaris. Next base: position 605,108 of record VXBJ01002941.1, read on the forward strand.
CCTAGATGCTGTTCTCTTCCTCTGGGAGTGGGATTGCAGAACCAGATCATCAGGATATTTCCCTTCCCCTTCTCTCTCCCATTTCAATTAGCTCAAGGGATGTTTGCCTTCAATTTCAGAATAACTGTATTATCTGAGGATCTGGAGTGCTTGATTGGTTTAGTTCCTGCTCTTTGGGATGAAATGACAAGGATGTGACAGGCAGTATTTTTAATATTAGCACAGTTCTGTAACTGAGCTTCAATTAACATGGGGATTTTGTATGTGTTTTGTTTTATGGCAGTATTAAAAAATCAGCATCTTTGGTATTACCAGCCTAAATGGGCTGGCCATACTGTAATTCCTATTCATATAGAGTAATTCAGGATTCAGTGTCTGATTTTGTTGTCAGATTTGGCTGATTTATTTTGCATTTTGGATCACAGGTTAGTCTTGCGGATATATTTCATATAAATATTACAGCTTAAAAAAAAAAAATCAACATTTTTACCATTGGTTATAATACCCGTGACTAATTTGATTAAAATTTTGCATTTTTTGGCTTCCTGTCAAAAAATGTAGTGAGAAAGGAAAAAAGCAAAACCCATTGTCAGTTAATATATGGCCACAATTACATTATGCACGTAAACAGACATCCTTGTGTTGTAGAAATGTCAGTATTTTAGAAATATCATTAATAAATTTTGAGATTGTCTTCACAGCTTTGAATTAAGCCATGAAAAATACCCAATAAGCCTCTATAAAAACAAGACTGAATGGGAAAGATTCTAGTGTCTAATCAGGGAAAGTAAAATGGTTATTTGGCAAAAAATATAATACACCTTTTGTCTGTGCAGCTTGAAATTATATTGGAATTTGACGGTTCCTGTAATCGAGTTAATATAACAGTGATATAAATGTCTTCATTAATTTAAGGACTGCTTGTTGACATGGGGGGTTTTGTTATTTTTTTTTTCCCAAAAAGAAAAAAAAAATGGTTTTGCTGTATGTGCTGGCAGCTAAGAAACTGGAAGTAAAAATAGCTGGTAACAACCTGGGGAGACAAATGAAACAGGTGTCTTAAAAGTAGAGACAACATGGAGAACAAGATCAGAAAGCAAGAACAGCTATTGCTTAGTTTTTTCAGCCAATATGTTCTGAGTAGTTGAGTCTGAAGAGTTGTATTATTCTGTCAATGTAGTATGAAAACTGTTGAGACGGATTCAGATACTTAAAACCAGAAATAATATTACAAGACAGCAAATAGGAAAAAAGGAAAAACAAAATCAGAAACAGCAAACTGAGAAATAATCTACATGGAGGAAAAATATTAAAGCCTGGTTTTATGGATCATTTTTTTTTCCCAAAAAAAATTAATATATGTATACAAAATAATAATTATACTTCTTCACTCATGCAGGTTCAGCATAAACAGCCCCCCCAAATTGTACATTCAGTTGAGGGCTGCACTTGCAAGCATGTACATACCTAAATAATGCTGTATCAACACACTTCTGTTTTAATGGCATTGCAAGCAGTATGGCTGATTTCCTTCCGGAGATCTGGGCTGGTACAAGATAAATTTAGTACAGACCTGATTAAAGGTAAAGAGAAGTTGACTTAATAAAGTTATGTTTACAAAGTAACTTAATGAGCAGAACACTGTATCTCATGATTTAAGTGAAGACTTCTGAAAGACTGAGAGTAGAATTGTTTCAAAATTCAGAACTAGATTGTTTCAGTTCAGGATGAAACCAAATTTCAGCTCAAGTCCTTCACAAGTTAGTATTTTTTGATGTTGCACAGTTGTTAATGTGTTTGTCTGCCTATAAGTCCTTAGTGTATTACTTAGCATTGGCATTTCATACAAGAAGTACAGTCATACAAAATCACAGAAAAATGTACAATCACAGAAATATGCATATGGTGAGGGTCCTCTTAAGGTCATCTTGCTTAAGGTGTCCTGCTTGAAGCAGGGACTGCCTTGCAAGTTAAGTTGGGTCAGGTTGCTCTGGGCATCCTCCAGACCAGAAGTGGCTCCTGGTGTGGTTCCATAAGGGCTTAATAAAGGGCAAAATCACTTCTCTGGCCTTCTGGCTACGCTCCTCCTGATTTGGCCCAGTATCAAATTAACTTCAATCGTTGCAAGCTCTGGTATATCTGACCCAGATACAACTTGCTGTCCAGGACACACAATTTTTTCCTTTTTTCTTTTTTCTTTTGTTTGTCTTTTATTTTTTTTTCTTTTTTTTCCTTCCTCCTTGCAGACCTGCCAAATTCAATTGGCATCCAGCCTTTTCTGTTGCAGGAGTTCAAACCCTCCCAGAGGGAAGACATTGTATCTATCTCAGGTGAACTTTATGGGAGATGTTTTTTTGTCCCATTTCTCAAACATTTCAAAGTCCCTCTGAATGGTGTTCCTTTCCTCTAGCGTAGTAACAGCTCCCCCAAATTTGGCATCATCCACAAATTTGGAGGTGGCGCATTACGTTTCTTCATCCGGGTTGTTAAAATTTGTTATTGTGTTCAAATTCTAAGGGATACAATTTAGAAGATCAAATAAAAAGCTTTTACCTTCCAAGAGATTCAGCCTTTTATTTCTTTGGCAATAAAACATGAAAAATAGTAGGAGCAAAATTTTAACACTCCACCAAAACCTAAAATTACATCCTTTGTGGTGGTGTCAACTATTTGCTAATAACTCTCACTTTCTCCTACATTTCCATTACTAGGATTTTGCCATTTTAAGGCAGTGAAGTTCATATCTTTATGTTACATTCAGCAGTGGCAGTGATACAGACACCCTTTGTCTCTGGAATTTCTGATGCAGGGGGACAGCTGGGCTGTTGGCAGGGGCTCTCCGTGATCCTCTGCTGCTCTGAGAAGGATGGAGCCTGGCTTTTCTCACTTCACTTGTGCAGTGGCACGTATTCCTGATCAAAATCTTGAATTCTGAGACTGGAAAGATGAGGTTTGAATCATCCCAGTGTGTGCAGCCATGCATGGTTGGGTAGAGCCTGCTGTAGCGTGCCTCTTATCAGCCGCTTAAACCCGCATGTCTTTCACACAGCTGCTGATACCAAATTGTAGGCTGCTTCTCTGGATTTTGCCATCTGTTGGAGATGCATGTTTCAACTACATTCCAAGGCTGAACTAATCTTCTGCAAAGACCCTTCCACCACCTCCAGCATTTTAGGTCTGCAAATAATACTTTGCTTTCCATCCTCTGAGACTTATGCTTGTCCTCTCAGGAACTATCAGGACAGCATTCCACCGGACACTTTTTTCCTAAATCAAGCATATCTAATGAAACCTTTTTATAGTGCAGGCTCAGTGTTTTAATTTTATTCTTACTATTTTCTAAGGACTCTTTTATGATAGGTAGGTCACAAATTGGACTTTTATATCTACGTGCCCTACCACATACTTAAACAGAAATATGTGGGAAAAACTATTGGAACAAAATATTGACTGTTCATTTAGAAAAATTACACATGAAATTATGAATGAGTCCCATCTACCTGTGTTTATGACTCTTCTCCACTGGATGGCTGGCATCTTTTGTCACTCTTTCCCAAAGGTTCCTAAATAAGCAGCAATCTTTTATTTAAATAGGTGGCAATGTCTGGTGTAGAGGATGCTATACTCAATGCAGGAATATTTTAATTCCTCCCTCCAGGTGGGCTTTCAGCTTGGGATATTATGTTAGGTCTTAGTGTCCCTTCATAAGTTCCATTTAGTTTTGTCTTTAACTGTTTATTAGAGTAGCATCTCCTTTTTGGTTTTCCTAGTGACTAGCAATCCTTCTGTCAAGATATCCCTATTTTTAGTGTTAAGCATTTAGTATAAAGATTAATTAAACGTCTTCTGGAGAAGAGCACTGTAGAATTTTGTTCTGCAGGAGATAACTTTAATAAGGATGGGTAAAGAGGAAGGTCTTACACTTGGCAACGCAGCAGCTGGCTTTTTCCACTTTGAAAGCTGAGTATGTCACTGCCTTGATAGATCTAGCTTTTAATTCCCTGGGAATTTCTCTTTCAACTTTATGAGAGGCTAAAGTTCCCCCAAAGGTCCCTGACTTTCTTTCACTGTGGCTATTGAAGTGGGGGATAATTGGCAGGGGGAAAATTTTTCCCATGGCTGGCTTGGTTCTCTTTCATGATTGATAGATATTATTAAAACACTTACTTCTGCTCATTTCTCTTAGATGTTAGGAGGTGGTTAGATGCCTGTTCTTAGGAAACTGTGTAATTTTGGCATAGGCTATAAATGCTAGCTCTTTGTTGATATAATGCCAGTAATTGCTGTGTTCAGCACCTAACATCTGACAGCACAAAACCCATTAATTAAGAAATGATACTTTACAAAACTGTAATTTTTACTAAGAGCTCCAGATTTACTTATGCTATCCAAGGTGATTTCTCAGTTATTTTGCTTTGCAGCTGCTTGTGTGTAATTTTATTTCCTTTAAAATCTTCTCTCAGAGGGTATTTCTACTAATTTTCTTCTCAAAGCATGTAATCGAATGTATGTCCTAACCTCCTGTTGCTCTACTGCCTTCCTATCACAAACTTTTTGTGCTGACGCGTAGCATGCTTACTTGCATACAGAAAATATGTGGCTGCTTTAAAATCCATGCAAAACAGAAAGCAAAAGGGTTCATGTGAGCCTGATATATTGCATAGCTGCCAAAAAGTGGGAAAATTCGGTTTTAAACTGAGAACAAATTTGAAACCAAAGCAGCCACTTGGAATGCGCGGATTGGGATCTCATTGTGCTGAAACTGTTGGAGGAAAAGATGGTCTCTACCTTTTGTATCTTAGTGAACGGTCTCAAATGAATAGTAGTGCAGGGAAGAATTAGGAGATTACTGGAGTCAGTTCTCAGTTGCCACATGTTGCTTGGCCCATCTACATTGTGCTACAGATGAAGAGACCTCTTCCAAGCACCTGGTGTGGCAGGTCCTGCACCATGCTCCCTGGACCATGAGGGGTTGAGGAGCACAGCAGAAAGGCATCTATTTGCTCAGAATCCAATCATGAATCATCAGGAGATGATTCATCACTGATCCATCTAAGTTTATTAGCGTCAGCTTAATGCTGGCCTTGACATACCTGCATCAGTTCCAACAGAGAAATTCCTGCATTTCTATAATGTGCTTCCTACGTCTTAGGTTCTAAGGGATTTGTTAGTTTAGATGTCATATTTGAAGACCACATGATAGATTGTGACCTCAGCAGTGTGATTTCTGTTAAGTATTTACTTTTTCTTCATAATTTCCTTTTATATTTTAGAGGTGTCATGGAAATTGAGAGATCTAAGAGGAATTTGAGGCAGGTATTTACCTAACTGGGTATTTGTGGTGTCCTTTCAAGTAGGAACAGTGGCATGGGAGAAAACATGCAAATGTATGACTGCAAGTATGATGATACTGGGGAGGGGACATAGCACCCCAATGTTAGAGGAGGGTGAAATGGATTCCACTTAGGCTGTGAATATCTTTGATAGTGAGAGTGGTGGTTGTTGTTTAAAGTAGTAAAAAGAAAAGCAGTTCAGAGAATCCAGAGATGAGAGCTTTGTGGAAAAAACATCATTAACAGCAACTTTTGCATTGGATGGAGAGCAGACAGGATTGCATTTAAGGTTGAAAAGGAGAATGTTACAATGACTAAGGCATGATGCAAGAACTAGAGTAAAAGTCTATCTGCATGTATGGATTTTAGAGCTGATAGGGAAAAAGAGTCTTTAGATCTAATCAGATTATACCTGGGAGAGAACAGAATTAGAGATGACGTTTATGTATGTAAGCGATGAGTTGTTTGGGAATGGCTCCTAGTGACGTAAAACAGACATTAAAAGCATGAAAAAGAAAGGGATGTTATACATAGTTGTTTTTTCCAACTCTGTCACTTGGGCTAATAAAAAATATTCCTCCTCTTTTAGACCATGTGGATTCCTAGACAATCTTGGCTATGACAGTGTTACTTCCACAAGGTGAATTTGGTCAAAATAGCAAGCATCAGGGAATCCAGATTAATCCATTTTGATTTTTATTTACCTAATGGAAGATACTTCTCTCCCCACTGAAATAAAGTCTGTAATACATGGTCTAATTACACAAGCTATGCTCTTTTATGCTGCCAACTTTTTTCCCGTGTGTAACGAAATGTGTCAAGAATGGTAGAAAAGAGTTATTCTCCAGTGGTACAGTACTGGCATGGTGACTTTGTGTGAGCTTTTACAACTGTTAGAACTTATAAGACTAAACTAAGCTAAAGCCTTTTGGGAGTGGTTGACCTTTCTTCTCTAGCTGTCAGCTTATGTTCAGTTTAAACCTAAATCATATCTCTGCTTTTCCTGGTCTTGTACCTCCTCTTTCTTTGCTTGCCTGCCCTTTGACCTACCGTCTCTCCCACGTGGAACTGAGGGATATTCCATCACTGTAAAATATTGCTTTTTCTTTTTTCTCTCTGGCATAGTTTGCACTCTCTGTTAAGAAAGCAGACAGGGAAGGTGAACAAGTTTGCTCTGTAGTGTGCAAATCTGAAGGAAGATCGTAAATCTTTGGGTCAAGCACTGGGGTAAACTTAAGAAAATTGAGGCATTGACTGGGTTGATGACATTACATTGCGAAAATCAAAGGTGTAACTGTCCCCATGAGGAAAGAAAAATTGCATTGTGCCCCAGGCCTCCGAAACAGAACTTGAGGTAGAGGCGTTACTGATGCAGTTCTATTCTTCATTAGTTTGTAATAAATTAGTTGCTTAGAAATTCTTTTTTCTATTAGTTCATGCTTATGAAAGTAATCGCTGTTGCAATGCTCTGTGATTTTTGTGTTTCCGCACATATGTATGTTTACACGAGTAAGAGATTCTCTAGTGCTTGTAACTTAAAATGTAAGCTCAAAATATAAAAGCTGCTGCTTTTATATTGCTGTTTCAATTATTATTAGTGTCTGAAAGATTCTTCCATTTGATTGGAACATGGGGTGTTGCTATTTTCTTTTTAAAATTTCACCACAGGTAGATTTTATGGTAGAAGAAACAGTAGTAGGAAGAGCAGAAGGGAATTCTGCCTTCTTTCCCACTTTCCCCTAACCCCCACTCCCAAATCATGCTCTTCCATGGCATCTTTTTCTAATGTGTGTGAGTTTGTGTGTTTGTGTCTATGCAAGTGTGCATGAAGGATATGACATGACATGGCCGTGACTTCACTGGTCACATCTGTTTCGAACCACCTGTTCTGCTGCAGCTCAGTGAGTAGCAGTCCATACCGAGATTGTTTCTTTCATGTTTCTTCCAATTTAAACATCTATGTCATTAACATTTACCATTTTAACATGAAAAGCATGAAGCGTGCTACTAATTGGGCAACTTGGTTCTTTCTTGTTAAACGTATGCCTTGCAAGGCCAAATTTCTCTCCCAACTACATAGATGTTCAGTGTGAACACCTGCGTAATTGAAAGTGAAACTTTGTCCACAGTATTTAGTTACATGACATTTTTTCCTCCCAAGGGGTCCCTGATAAATGAGTGTTCATGACAGATAGCATTCAGTGAATGAGGCAGCTGCTTAATTTCTGTCATTGCTGTTCCCTGCACAGTCCCTCTGAAACCTTGCATGTTACAAATTCTTCCATTAATAAAAACTGCATTCTCTTCCTGCAAGTCCTCTCTGGCATACTAGAAAATTTCACAAATCTGAATTAGTGTACTGGGAAGTATTACACCAATTTACTGGATGTGGAATTGAGACCCAGCGACCTTCCCAAACCAGGAAAGAAATCTCCATCAGAACCAATCTCCATCACTTCCAGTTAGAATGTAAAAGTAGTGTAGACTAGCTTATTGACTTCAAATCTGAGCTTTTTATCTTCGATTACGACTTGACCTGGTTCAGCTGGGCCATGTCCTGCCACTCAGGTTCTGTACAAACTAATGTCACGTGCTCTGTAGACAGAAAGGAGTAGGGCAAGAATCCTCAAAAAGCAAATTGCATCTATTCGTGTGATCTGATTGTGTTAATCCTATACATCACTCAGACTTAAGTATAAGTTACTTCTCATACTTTTTTTTTTCTGGTGTAACTTGACATAAAGGACTTCTATGGTTGTAGGGCTATGATGAGCAACAAATGTTTAATATAACAAGTTCCTAAATTTAATTGTTCAAATAAGAATTCCAATGGTTTATGTTGACCAAGAAAACAATTTAGTAACCTGAAGGAGATACAGCAGAGTTCCAATAAATACATTTTTAATGGTTAACATGCTTGTTAAGAAATCTGTTTCTATAGTAACTAACTGCTGCAGATTGTCACTTCCTCTGGCATTTGGAATAGTACCAAAGTGAATTTAACACTGATGCTGCGAGGGACAAATCCTGTGAGAGCTGCAAGAGATGACTGCTAGCAGTATGCTTTATTTGGTATCGAGATGTATGGACAACACAGTTCAGTAACCATAGATGGTGTTTAAGAACTATTTCTTCCTACCCTTTACTCTAATGCTCTCTCTGCATTTTCCCTTCTATACAAAGACTAGTCGTCATTTGAATCTTGTAGCAAGGGCACATAAAATACATAGGTATGCTTAAGATTTTAATTTTAAGTGTGTGTGCTTGTATATGCTACTCATTTTTAAATGCCTGGGAAGAGATTCACCACGTGTGATTTTAAATAATAAAGAGGCAGTCAACATGAGGCACACATGTATGGCTCAAGCTTTAAAACAAAGCCCAGCTGAGTTTAAAAGGAAGTGTTTGTCTTATCTGGTACTAGTCCTGTATTTCTTCCCTGAAGCATAGCGAAGGGAGGTTTTTCTTCTGCTTATAGAGGTGTGTACCCTCAGATGAAGAGGAGGATTTCAGTGGCTATGTATTTTGTTTCAGCCTGTGTTTGTATCTACTTTTGTTGTCCTTTAAGTTGAGACTGCACAGAGCAAAATCATGATTAAGTGAAGGCGTAAATGTTTTTAAGGGGAGGAGAAAAGTCTTCAGAAGAGATATACATGATCTTTTTAGCAACCTCAGCTGGTGTAATTCTGAGAAAAACAGGACTTTGTGTTTTCAAGTTTGTGGATATGGATGCAGTGAAAACTTGGAGATGTTACAGAAACTTCCTTCTTGCTTTGTTTCTTTACAGATGGATGAGATAAAAGGCAAAGACAGAGTGATTCTGGCTCTGGAGAAAGACCTCGGTGTCCAGGCAGGCCATACACAGAAGCTGCTCCTACAGAAAGAAGCTTTGGATGAACAGCTTGTCCAAGTGAAGGAGGCAGAGAGATACCACAGTAGTCCTAAGAGAGAGCTTCCTGCAGGAGTGGGGGATATCAGTGAACTGATGGGAAGCCCGGTAGGAAAACTGTGTTTTCTTTAAATGTTCAACACCCAATAATTGCTGCCTGGATGTTAGCATTGGTTTGTGGTTATTTTTAAAATAATAGAAGGACTAATTCATGGTAAATGCACAGTTTCATTGGTGATTCATTGAATCTCTTCAATTTCAAAGAGTGGTGAAAAAGATGTGGATATAGAACTTGTAGAAGTCACATTGCGAACTTCAGCTCTGAAAACCATTATTTTCTTAGCTATTTATTTCATAACTTCTGGAATGATTTTAACCAATGACAATGAGATACTGCACTTTTCAAAAACTGTGCCATGTGATTTTAATCTGTCCTATGCATTAGATTTTTTTACTTCTAGCTGACAGTAAGAAATCTGGTGAGAAGTAACCAGTAATAGGTGAAACGTTATCTAGCTTTAAAAAAAAATAATTAAACCTTTACATACATTTCATAGGTGGATACTTTTCATATAGTATATCAGGTAGCATTTCCACTGGATGTCATTGTTCAGTGTTTCAGCTTACTAAAATGAGTTTTCCATACATCACTGTAGAGAAGTCTACTTCAAATTTTCACAATCCACTTATTACACCATGATGTTAAATTTATGGATAGTAAAATATTTTTTTTTAAATAATTGTATATATCTGCATGTTTTTGATGTAAAGGAGCAACATTTGGATGAACGAGATGTGCGGAGATTTCAGTTAAAAATCGCTGAACTGAATGCTGTAATAAGGAAGCTGGAAGACAGAAATACTCTCTTAGCAGATGAAAGAAATGAACTGGTAAATTAATTAGTAATAACACAGATGGTGATTGGGAGGGCATATTTATGGGAAAAGATTTAATGATGGAAAGTCAGTGTTATAAATTATTTACAAATTAGTCTTGGTTGGCCTTAATCAATTGTAACTAAATATTACAGAAATTTCTATAGAAATTTACTTTGTGAACATAAAAGACATGGATGGAATGTCTCTTGCTCTAGAAAAAGAAACCTTTATAAATTTATTTTTGGGTTCATTTTAATAAAATTGACTTGTAGCTGTCCTGTGACACCGTGTAATGAAGTTGTGTAAAACATACATAATCCGTGCACTTAAATTACTGTATTAATCTTTGTTGAATTTGACATTGGTTTTGTGACATGCCTATGCTAGCTAGGAGTTAAAAAAACTTTCTTGTACTGAAGGTGAAAAATCTGCCATTTCTCAAGGGAAATATCTTAAGTAGGTGAAATTATCCTAGGAGAGTGATAGTAACTTACAAAAGAAAGGATATGACAAGAATTTTAAGAATGAATTTTATTAGCCTGCATCACTACTTAATTGCTTGTACTGCGGTTAACAGTAAAAATCCCATTGACTGCAATGGGAGGTGAGTTTTTACAATACAAAGCTTTAAATATGTCCTCTTGTGCCCTCTTTCTACTGGCAGAAGGACAGATTTTTCATTCTAAGCAGATGGAAGTTTTTCCTCATGCAAGCTATGTATGTGATTCTAAAAAAAATTCCTTGATATATGGTGAGGGCAGAAGGTGAGGGAGCTCTTGCCGTGTGTCAGTCAGTGAAGCATTAACTTCTTTCTCCTTGCTTTGTCAGACTTAGCTCTTCATGTTGAGATATGAAGGCTTTGCTTTATCGTAAAAGGACTTAATTTAGTTATCATATCTCAATTTATTATTGGAAGAGCTAATTTTTGAAATTTTCTTGTCCGATATCTTGGCTGAATCAATTAATGAAGTCAATTGAACAATGCTAGACTAAAGTTCCATGAATTGAGAACATAATCGTGTCTTTTTCTTTAAACTTTCCTCTTTAAGTAGCTGTACAGTCTAAACTGCCCTTTCATATGACAAAATTGATTCTTCATGAACAATTTAAGTTTCTTGGGGCAAGAACATGCATGTTAGTCTGGGTACAGTTCCTATTTTTTCTACTTTTTCTGGGTGCTGAGTGTTTGCCGTTTTGAGTTTTTTCCCCACTTTTACATTTACTTTTCTCTGCTCTGTGCTGTCAAGAACCTCTTGCCTTTTTTTTCAAGAATGCATTAAGTAAAGACAAGATAATTCAGCCTCCTAGTCCTTTATGTGGACATAAGTAATTCCAAATGTCCTTGAGTAATGCTGAAGTACTGCCACATCTATCCTTCAGTCTCCCTCCAGGCGGAGGGCATGTATCACTCATCCGAGTGTTCTTCTTGATGCTTGACCTAGAGACATAAGAAATAAATTTTGGAAAAAACATGGAGAAGGTTTTGTCATATAGTGAGACAATATTACATAAACCCAGTAATAACAATAAACTGGTGTGATTAATCATGCTGAAAAATAATTTTCTTCTGAGAATGAAGCAGAAAACCAAATACTCAGTGAAATCTTCTCAGGAGAAAGATTATATTTTTCTCATTTCCAGTTAAAACTCAGTAAATTGAAAAATCTCTTGATTGGAAAAAATAATTTATTTTTTTTTTACAAACAAAACAGCTCAAGGATTAATGAAACAAAGAGAGTGAAATATTGAATACATACAAACACAAGAAAGGGCAGTAATTTGCTTCACATAATTGTCTAACATCATAAAACCACAGGAATAAAATTGAGCAGCTTGAAAATGTCAGCAGAATGCTGAGATTGAATCTATGCCCTCTGGCTGACTTTCTCATTGCTCTAATTACACATTAGGTATAGGGTTTTTAGAGTAGAGCAGGAAGAGTTTACTCCTACTAAGGGGTAGTGAAAATTACTACCCTAGAGTCCTAGTTGCTCATAAAAAGCTTATAAACAATGAGATTAGTTTATCAATAATCACTTTTATGGATCAGCATAAGTGTTTTCCAAGAGCAAAATCCAGTGACCAGATCTAGTGGTTTTGCAGACTACAGAAGTGCTATTTCTTATGTGTGGACTCCTGTAGTTCTTAGTTCAGCAGTATTCTATGTCAGATGCCACTTAACAAAAGAAATACACTTTCTGAATGAAGGAAGAAGGCAAGTGAAAGCACTCATATTTCTTCTTTCCTATAAGTATAAACTAAAGCACAGCTAACATTGTTCCTTTGCCACTTGCAGCTGAAGCGTTCTCGAGAGACAGAAAGTCAGTTGAAGCCTTTGGTAGAAAAAAATAAGAGGATGAGCAAAAAAAATGATGATATGTTGCAATGTATCCAGAGAATGGAAGAGAAAATAAAAAATTTATCAAGGGAAAATGTAGAATTGGTAAGTAATTATCTCTGACATTATAAGAACATATTGCACGCAGTTACTTTTGAGGTGGAAGTGCTTGTGAGGCTTTTACTCTAATACAGATATTTCAAAGTCTTAAATTCAGTCAATGTAACTGAATATTCATACTCTAAATTCAGAGTGACATGTGCTTTGTGTTGTATCAATTCCCGCTGATTAAGGGAAGGGGTCACAGACAGACAAAACGTGTTTGGAGTCTATAAAAGTGTATGACTAAAAATCAGCTTGAATAAATGCTGCTTTTATGATTAGAAGTTAGAACTGAATTTGAGCTCTCCTGTGTTGGAGATCATTAGTTCACTTTGCTAATTTTGTCCCAGCTTATGTTCTGTGATTCTGTTTTAAAATACCTTATGTGATATACTGACTCTGAGGCATACAGACTTTTTCTTTTTTTGGTGGAAAGAGGACTTATGTTGTAATGGAGTATGCACTGATGAGTCCAAAGAATTCTTGATTACTACATCACACATGAGAACTTTCCTCATGTTCCAGCAGGAGACCTTAAAAAGTTCTTCATGCTTAACATATTTTTTTTTTTCAATTTTCTTTTAATTTTTGTAGAAAGAGAAGTTATCTGCACAACCGGCACTGAAGAGGCACACATCTTTGAATGATCTCAGCAGCACACGGGAGGAACAAGAAATTGAGTTCCTTAGACTGCAAGTCAAAGAACAGCAGCATGTTATTGATGATCTCACAGTGGTAATGTTTATGACTGGTATACACATGTGCATGCACACACATCTATAGGCAAGCTAAAGATTTCAGAGCAGCATTTTAACTCCAGTTGTTGTAGTAATACAGAAATAGTTCTTTGACGTGGAAGGATTCTTGTTATTTCTCAGGTAGTGAAATGATTTATTTGGAATGTGTTTGAATCTCTGTATTTAAAATACTGACATTATGAGCTGCCTGTGGAAAGGAGTGCATTGGTCCATCCACCTAAATTACAAAATTGACTGTCAACAACTGAAGAACTTGGAGGAAAGATCACGTTTCAAAACTTAGTGACTGAAACGTGTTGGATGTAGACCCTGGTGCAAAGCCAACCACTCCCCTCATCTAGAAGTCCTCCCAAAAGAAAGGAACATGCAGGTTGGCATTCATTTCACTTAACTGAGCATCTCCAACTGAGCTGGCCTCACTAACTATCTTTATAACAAATGGAGAGAAATATGCATGATTCATTCAAACATATCATACGTAGCAGCATAGTTTAAGATTACAAATGCACAGCTGCTACCCTCTGACTGTGAAGACCACTTAAGATGGTGCTCATAGATGTTTGCACTGTTTGATTGTGACTCTCTTGAGTTGTGTTAGAGTTGTCTGGTGCTATTTAGTGCAACATACTCTTCCGGTGCTGTCAGAAAAGACATGTCGTCTCTGAGAGACCCCTGCCCTTCTGGAGCCGCATGTGGAACTCGGGCAGACTATTCTAGAGCATCTCAAATGACGACTGCTATTACATGATAAAATGAATTTAAGATTATTCTGCCTAAACAAAAATTTAACCAATTGGTTACAACATTGAAAATAAAAATAGAAAATCCAAAAAGGTAAAACAACAAGATGCATTGCTGCTGTCTGGAGCATTGTCTCTATTCTTGGCAGTTCCTCTCAGATTTTGACCCAGGATTTCTTTCTGTAATCAGTGCCAAAGATTGATGTCCGCATGCATTCTCCATTGTCACAGTGTTACAAGCAGTAGGATGTTACTCAGATGCTATGATGCAGGGCCTGATTCACAGAGCAATGCTGCTTTACCTTCCAAATACAACTGTACAAGCAGGGACTATGGCATGATATTAAATTTTCAGTATATGGCAGACATAATTTCACTAATATTTCAGTGTAAGTTGGGTATGAAAGGACTCTCTTTTTACTGTTTCAGCCAGTAATCTGAGGAAATATATTGTATCCTGACTTTGGTCAATTTGTGATTAGTGTGAAAGTCAAATAAATAAATATTTAAAAAGATGGTTTCATTTTTGCTTTGTTTCTGATTTACAGACACTTTTTCACTGTCAGAAATAAGCTAAATTGTCAATTAGGACACTGCTTTGGTTTGCAGTACAAACTAATGTTTTGCCTTCAAGAGGAATGCATTGGAACTCTGCACTTTCGTTGTGCTTTTCAGCTCTCTTTTCTGGCTCAAGTCACACTCTAGAGAATACAAATGTATCATAATTGTCAAGAATGACCCACATGTCACATACCTGATTAATGCAAAAGTCATCAGCTTACCTCCAGCTGAGACCAATATGATACACGGAAATAAGAATGATAGTCTTAGGCAATATGGTTGTCTGAATTGGTTAGCATTGTCATTTGTAGGGTATCTTTGATGCTGTTGAAGCTGTATAAAAGTGACTTTCTGGTCAGTTCTTTAAAGGAAATCTGTCAAGGTAAACTCAGATGATTGCAAAAGATGCTAGTGATTCAGCAAATGGTGTTTTTTAATTGGCATTATTACTGTTCTCGTAGCTCGGTGTATTAGTAAGGCAGTAAATTAAGCCGTTTTCTTGTAAATAAGTTTAGAAACGGGAAGAATGGGAGATTTTCAAAGGGTTCATTCTGCACTGAGGTGAGAGGGAAGGAAAGGAAAGACAGAATGAGAAGACTAGCCACTTTCTCCAACTATTTGTACACCTGCTTGGGATGTAGGAGACCCAGGTTAAGGCAGGGATTGGGCCTTAACAAACACCTGAGGAGGGAGCACTGAGTGTTCCTCAACACTGTCGAAAATTCAACTTTGTGTTTTCAGCTTAAGCTTAATTACTCTGCAGCTTGAAATGTCTGCTCTGTTCTGTCTTGGCAAACATTACTTTTCCTTATTCTGAAAACCACGTGTATTAAAGGTGCTACATGTAATCTATTGTGCTTTTCTGAATGATTTAATATTTTCCAAAACTTTGTTCCTGCAACAGTGTACTGATAAAGATGAATATTTGATGAATATTTTTATTGTGATTTCCACTGGGAGCTTCCTATTTGTCCAATTTCTGAACTGAGTATAAAGCAAATAACTTTGCATAGAATAATTCCATACAGTGAACAATAACTGCTAGAGAAACACTTGGAACTGCTATTATTCTTTTTAAAAATGAGATGTTTCAAACAAAGATGCAGAGCTAAGGAAAGAATCAGGAAAAAGGCAAGGAGACAGATCACGTGCCTCCTGTGTTGTTTTGCTTGTCCTCTGCTTTGCATGTTTTACTTTCTCTTTCTCCTCTTCTTTGGAATTCAAGGCAGTACTCTTGGGCTTGAATGTTCATAAACCCTGAATTTTACTACTTATAACCTCCTCATATTATGATATAGTTAATTATGATCTTGTTCCAAGGTCACAGTACAAAAGAAAAGACTAAATTGACACAGACTAAGAGAGAGTGCCTTTGGATTTGAGGCTTTTGCCCTACAAAGATAAGTCATGTGTAACACTATCTGCATATGCATGTTGGTATATCAGGATATGCCTGATATAAAGACTTGGAATTACTAAGGCTGGACTAGTTTTTGGCTACCGACCTGCTTCTTCAGGATGGTTGAACATTGGAGTGAGATCGTGAATTCTGTTTCCATAGTGAGCTTCTTGGTAAAAGAGTCAAAAGAGCTGTCAGAAATCTGTGCCCAGTATTTAAGAAAGCTTTTTCTTGCCAACTTCCCATCAAGAGTGTGAAGTATATGGCTGAAGGCTTGTGTGCTAAAGGGATAAAGCACATAAAGGGATAAAGGACAGCACGATCTTATACCAACGTGGCGTTATTCAAAAGGATAAAGACATTGTCTTTGAGTTAGTTTTACCGTAGGCTTTAAGAAAACTGGAATGGTATTTCTTTATGCTAGACATATCTAAACACATACGTTAAAAGAAACCCATACCAAAATGTTCTCTTTCCTTCTAGGAAAGGGAACGGTTATTACGGTCTAAAAAACAGAGGAGGAAAAGCCTGAAGCCTCCAAAGGTGAGCAAAGTTCCAATTTTCCATGCATTTTGGTTGCTATGAGCAGTGTTTGTTTCAAATACTGCCTGAAATTAGAACTCTACTTAATTGATGGTAAAGTTTTATATAACTCTATCTTTTTCTAGTGCTTATTAACTTTTTCTTAGGATAATTCAGGAGCTGCAGTTCTTGTACTGCACACAAGTGTTGTGGGCTTGGTTTTTTGTTTTAAATAAACAATATAAATATACTTTTAGCCATTGTGGCCTAAATATTCAAGTAGATTGAGGTCTAAATGATATAATGACTTGAAACAGCTACCATTTCAAAGGACAAATGCTTGCTCCTTTTAAAAAAAAAATACTTGTACCAAGTTACTGCTTATTCACAATTGAAAACTTTAACTCATGCTAGAGATGGCATTGAAATTATATTCCTGTATGTGATATATAAATGAGAATGTTCTAACTATTTTTCTCTAGTATTCTTTCTTTTGCTCTAAAATGCAAAGTACAAGAGAAAAATTTAGATCATAGAAACAGTAAAGTTTTGCTTCAGAGTGTAACTTTAGTGTTTATTGTAAGATGTACTTAAAGTAATTAACTTTGCCGAATAATGTTTTGGGGTTTTTTTTGTGAAACTGAACAGCCTGGAGTGTGTGAGGGGAGGAGAATGAGATAAGAGGGGCAAGAAATGGAAGTGAAGGGTGGAGAGATAATTATCATCTATATGGTAGTGTAAGATACATTCTGGTGCTTGTTGTTATTGTGTTCTGCATAATATATTCTTGGTGACCTCCAGGTGGAGCTTTTTTATTGCTCTACATTCTCTGATACCTATATTCTCAAGGATCTTTCCTTTGGGATCAAGGTATTTTCTTCAAATTATGATTAGAATAATGATGTGTCTTTTA
Organism: Nycticryphes semicollaris; assembly: GCA_013400055.1. NCBI lineage: Eukaryota > Metazoa > Chordata > Aves > Charadriiformes > Rostratulidae > Nycticryphes > Nycticryphes semicollaris. The sequence goes on from VXBJ01002941.1 coordinate 622,542, forward strand.
CCTATGAATAAAGAAAAATTCAGAAGTAGTAATAAATCTCACATACATTTTTCTGTTAAGTAATGGAAAGACACCAGATGTATTTACAGTAACCCTGATCCATTCTTTCTTGGTGTAGTATACATGGAAGTTTGTGTGTTGACAGCAAGTTTAGAAACAGGACATAACATTAAATATATATATGTAAATAATAATAATGTAATTTCTATAGTCTTCTCTCTAGTTATTAGCCATTATGCAGTTTTAAATTATTATATTGTGAAGTTCATAATTAAAAAAAACCTTCTTAGTTTAAATTTTTAGGAGCTGGTAACTAGTAATGCTAATTTCTAAGGGCTGAAAAAATTCATAATTATACATTTATGTCTTAAAAATGTTCTGTGTTAGAGTTTCAGCTGACCTGGGCTCTGTACCCTTTCCTTTTACCTATTTTCTCCTCATCAAGCTGCTGCTTTTGTGGTTTCTTCTTCTTTTATGTATTGACCAAAGCAAGAGCTAAACAACACGAGGGTTGGAGAAAATGTGCATGATACCATGAAGAAATTGTGGCAGTACTATTTTTCATGTGGTAGGAGTACTGTAACTGTGGGGACTCCTGCAGAGATTACTGCAACAATTTGAGCAGCAGAGTTAGTAGGCATTTATTTCTTATTTAATGATATGATTGATTCACTGGAAAGAACAAATTAGTCAGTAGCAGACATAACTCCCACTAGTTATTCCATCGCCTTTCTGTCAGCTATTCGGTGCCCATATGAAATTGGCTGTTTGAAATTTTATTTGATGCTAGCCCCACAAAGGACAAGCAGGACTACAAAACAGAAACAAGTGAAAATGAGAAAAAATTGTGAGAGAAGTATGAACGGGATTATATATACTGTCTAGTTATAATAAATATACAATATTAGTTACTATATAACTATACATAGAGTTTCTAAATGAGCTAATTCCTTAAGGAAGGAAAGAAGTCATCAATAATATATTTATTAGCATCAATTACTTGCCATCGTATAAACCCATAGGCTATTCACATGTATATGCAGGGCTGACTTGGCGTTTAAACATTTTTGATGATAGCTTCTAAAAATCCAGTCCTAGTATACAGGCTGGTTTCCTTGTAGGTCACCTGTGTGGTCGTGTGAGGATCAAAATCCTCAAAGGAAGCTGTTTACTACAGTTTTCCAGCATTTTTTTATTTAAACAATCTATGTAGAATGGGCTCCTTACCCAGATGAGCTGTTGGGATTGTACCATCTTCATCCTCTTTGTTTTTACAGCCTACCTCAGGAATCCAGAAAACGGTAGAATTCATCTAACCAAGCATTGCAAAAGTGTAATTAGATGTGACTTGTTAAGATGTCACTAACAGAGGTGAGACACAGACATCTCACTCTGGACAAAGTGGTAACATTAAGCGGTGATTGTTCGCCTCTGGAAGTTGGTATCTAAATAGGCTGTTTTGTCTTAAAATTTCCTATTTCTCTATGTGGACTATAAAGGCAGTGTAAGATGAGTTGCTTTATATATAGACATGTACAGTGCAAGTGCATTTCTATCTATGATCTGTGTGAGACTTTTATATTGTGCAGATGATAACCTATATATAATCATAGAAGAAATTATGTGTGTATCTGTCCTAACCAACCACTCAGAAGGAGAAATTACTGATGTAAATCTTTGGCTTTACTGTTCTAAGATTTGTTAAATGTAAAATTAACACAGTGAGTTATCAAGTTGCTGTTGGAGTTGGATAAATTTCCAGCTGTGTCCCACTTCCCTTGACAAAGTGCAATGCAAAAGAACTGATGAGAATTAGGTTTCATGAATGTGGTCAGATGTAAGCTCAGACTGGAAGGTTTAGAAAGATTCCTTCTTTTTTTTGTTCTAATAAACAGGAACTTGGTACACAGGGTGAAGATTTAGACATATCTACTGTTACAGCTTCTCTTAAATGAGTACTTTTACACTCCTGATTCCTTAATTTTCAAGATTCTCTCAAGATTCTCTGACTGGACTGTGTCTGTGTTTGTTTTCTAATATGAGTATTTTCCTGTTAGCTGGAAGGGAATCCATGGCATGCCATTATCCAGCTTTTAGACAGTTTGTGTGAATGATCTGTCTGGCTAGTCCAGTAGCCTTTATAGCCCAACTGGGTCTAAAATAACATCAGTTCAGGTGAGAAGCTTTTGAAAACACCAAGGATTCTTTTTTTTTTTTTTTTTCCAATCAGGTGTGTCTGTGCTATTTCTGGAGCTTTGTAGGTGCACTAGGTTACTGTTGCTAGTTTAGCTTTGTCTGAGCCCTCTTTTAATTACCAAGGGGCACAGGAGTCCATGGAATTGCGCTGGCAACCAGCTTGGATTCCCTGAGGAAAGGAGGAGCATAGCGTGATGGGGCTTTATAACCTCTGTGGCTGCAAGGTGTTTAGAGGACTCTGTACGCTCAGATACTGTAGGATAGTTTTCTCTGAAGTGAAGCAGCCTAAGCTGATAGAGGTTTATCTATTTTATTTTACTTTTTACATTAGTGTGCCATTGGACTTGT
>VXBJ01002943.1:15775-44389 GCA_013400055.1 Nycticryphes semicollaris
CCCCCCCCCAAGTTTGTTTATATTTTAAATAAGACTTCAGAAACCGTTTAACTTTCTTTAGCTTCCCACAAGCAGATCGTGGAATTGTAGAGACTGCTTTGAGGAGTATGCCTCTGAGCGAAACTTTAACTCTACTGGGAATTTTTCAATAACATCCTGATGCCTGCTTCTGGCAATCCACATTTCATTGTTTGAGAGCAAATACTTTCTGTTTACAAATGAGGTATATAAAGATTTAATTTGGTTTCTCAAAAATACAGATTCCTGTTAAGAAGCAGTCTGACAGACACAAAGTCCTAATGCCATGTATCTTTTAGTCATTCCACTTCATCTTCTATTTTTAAATTATGTGAAATTTACACTTAAAAAGGTGATAGATGGGTCACTTACAGTACAATCTTGTAGTTAGCCAGACAACAATTTGTCATAACTGAAAACTGATTTACTGAGAGAAGAGCAAAGATTTACTGAGAGCAGGTGAAGCAGCCTTATGAAAGCCAAAGAGATGAATCGAAGATAATATTAATTTTACAAGTGCTTATTCAGTTTGATCCCAGTGATAGTAGTTTTTATGAAAATACAAAGCAACAAGCATTATTTTTAAGTGCCAAACTAAAGCACATTATAAAATCTGTTAGGACTGAAACTAAATGCGAAAAGTGCATTGAAGGATTTGTGTTAGGGTAGTTTTGGAAGCAAATGGAAAATTTCCTCAGCTTTACAGAAAATATACCCTTTTTATAGGCTTTCCCTTTACTGGGGAAGAAGTTCTCTTTTTACTATTTCCAAAGAGTTCACCTTAATATATTTTCATATACACTAGCTGTTAGATGTGGTGTTTTTTTAGTACAGTCCTAGGACTGTAACCAGCTTAATCAAAGCTTAAACGTTGTAGAATTCAAAGGATTACTCTTTTCAGCCACTTGGTAGATGAGGGAAGAAATGTGTAGGCAGGGCAGCAGAAATATGCAAGGCTTTGCTTGCGGCATTTCACTGGCAAGTGAACACAAATACTTCACAAAGTCTATTGCTAATTACAGTAACATCAGTCTTTCACAAAGGAAAGGGAGAAAGTTAGAGGTTAATTGTGGTTGAATCACCACCAATCACAATCACAATAGAATTATTCTTATTCTATTCTTAGAGGGTTATGGTAGAGACATGACTGAATAGTAGTCAGAGGCCTTGAAGTGATCTCTCACTGAAGCAGTCATGGAATCATAGTGTACCAGGTTGGAAGGGACCTCAAGGATAATCTAGTCCAACCTTTCTTGGCAAAAGCACGGTCTATACAAGATGGCCCAGCTGAATCTTTAAAGTGCCCAGTATCAGGGAATCTACCACTTCCCTGGAGAGATTATTTCAATGACTAATTGTTCTCATTTTGATATTTTTTCCTCTTGTGTCCAATCAAAATCTCTCCAGCAGTAAATTATACCTGTTACCCCTCATCTTTTCCATATGACTCTTTGTAAAAAGGGAGTCTCCTTTGCAGCCATCCTTTAAATACTGGAACATGAGGATAAGGTCTCCCATAAGTCTTCTCATCTCACAGGTAAACAAACACAGTTCTCACAGCCTTTCCTCATATAGCAGGCTTCTCAGTTCTTTGATCATCTTTGTGGCCCTGCTCTCCAGCCTGTCCACATCTTTTTTGTATAGTAAGGACCAAAACTGAACACAGTATTCCAGGCATGGCCTGAGAAGCACAGAGTATAGTGGTATAATGACTTCTTTATGTCTCTGCTGGTGATGCCTTTATTATGCAATCCAGCGTCCTCTTGGCTTTCTTTGCCACTGCAACACACCATTTCCCCATATTGAGCTCATTGTCCACTGGGACCCCCAGGTTCCTTTCCACAGAGCTGCTCCTCAGCCAGGTAGATGCCAGCCTTTGCTGTACTTCTGGATTGCGTTTTCCCAGGTGCAAGACATTACACCTGTCCTTGCTGAACTTCATAAGGTTCTTGTTTGACCACTCTTTCAGCCTATTCAGGTATTCCTGCAGGGTGGCTCTCCCTTCCAAAGTGTCTACTTCCCCACTCAGTCTTGGCGGTGAAGCAAACTTCATCACTGTACAATTGATTCCATCATCCAGATCACTTATGAAGATATTAAACAGTGCTGGGTTCAGTATCAATCCCTGGGGGACCTCAGCCAGTTTAAAAAGGAGCTATTTACCACCACATCACGGTTCCCCACTCCCCACACAAACCTCTTGTCTAGACCATAACACATCAGTTTCTCTAGGAGGAGTCAGTGGGGAACTATATCAAAACCCTTGGAGAAATGCAGGTAGACAATGTCCGCTGCTCACCCCACATCAGCTAAACAGGTTACTTTATCACAGAAGACAATCAGATTTGGCAAGCATGATTTGCCCTGATTTTATTGTATAAAATGAACGTATCTTACATATGTATAAGTGTTGTGCACATGTGGCTCTAAATAGAATTAAAGTACCAACTGAGAAAGTAACTAATTTATTTTCAAACATTGTAAGTAACTCCTCCCTCCTACAATAGAGGCAGCGAGTCAAGAAATTATGAGGTAATCATATTAATTCTGAACAAACCATACATTCTGCTCCACAAAATAAAAGTAGTATTAAAAGAAAATAAATAAAATAAGCTACAACACAATAAACCAGAATTTAACAACATGGTAAAATATGGTAGAATTTAATTATTGTATTTTATTGTATTTTTCTTTNGATTTTGTTTTTTTTTTTTTTTTTTTTTTTTTTTTTTTTAAATCTATCTTCTCCTTGGGAAAGCTACATGTGAAAACCTATTGAATGCCTTATGGACACACCAAACATGTCAGTAATGAACACACAGTTGCTCACTTCAGAAAACACGATGTGTCTCCCCAGCTCCCAGAGAACTGTGATTACCTAAAATCTCTTTTTGAATTAATAACTACCGATTTTCAATACTTCGCTCAGCCAGGGTGCTGGATTCCTGCAACTGAAACCAAATTGAGAAAGCTCAGCTTTTCATACACCCTTAGTCTCAATTAACTGGCTAAAAAAGACTTCAGAGTTAACTACAGCTCTAATCCTATGCTGCATATAAATAGCATATTTTTTGGCATAGGATAGGTCTCAGTTCTAGAGTCAGGAAGATAAATGTGTCTACAGTATCAGTGTTAGCTGTTTGTTGAAGCTGTCTTATGGCTGCTGAGCGTGCGCATCTGATGCCATTTAAGACATTCTAAAGTATAACAACTGTCGTCCAGACAATGGTGGAGCAGACAACAGTTTTCCTGCAAGCCAAGTATTCTATCTATCTGATCTAAGTCTCTATCTCAGACACCCAAGGGCATGTCAAATGACTCTAGCCATCTACCCTTCAGAAATGAAACCCTTCAGTGACTACTGAGCAGGGATTTGAATCACCACTTAAATAATTATATAAGAACCAGTGCCATTTATGATACTATAGGAGACCTGAGATAATTGCACAGACTTAGCAGGCATGGTGTGATCTTTTAAAGAACCATGATATTTCGAACTGGAGGTCAGGTAGAATAATAGATTACATATATGGCACCAGAGATCTATGTTTAGGCAACTGAAATCTGCTCACAATGTTAATTATTTTACAGAAATCTGTTCAGAGATAAATGTTTTTCTCTGCTTTGGAGAGGGTTTTCTAGGTTGTAGAAATTTTAATTAGGAAATTCTATGTCTGAGTGCCTCCAAAATTTTTCACCAAATATCTAATCTACATATAAGTAATAATGAAAATATGCTTCTAACTGGAGAGATGTGATACTCTCCTTCAACTAAAAGGCAATAGTTACAAACATAAGTACTTATTATTGGTGAGAAAGTAGGTGCAACCACAGGCGTAGCAAAAATTTTCTTTGTGTAAATAACGATGACACAACAAAATTAAAATAAAAATTATACAATTTAAAAACTTGTACAATTTATTATTGATGCATGTAGATCTTGTTATATAAGTTTAATAGCCTTCAAGAGTACCATATATATATGAATACTTTAAGAATACAATTGCAATTTGAAAAGGTATCAAAATATTATACATGTACTCTAGGGACACCTAATGAATTTATTTCATACTTGTTTTTCTTAAAGGTCTCATTTAAATACACTTGTAACAATTTGCAGTTTTCAAAAGATTTAGAAAGAATAATCTTGAATTTTTGCCAGCATCAAATCCTTCTTCATTATTAGTTTTAATACCATTCGTTAAGTGCATCACATTAATTTATGGGACATTCAGTACAGTTAGATAAATTATAATTAAGAGGCTATCTTGTTTACATCAGGTCGCAACTAGCACATTGAGACTATTAATGGGCAATTCACTCACACAAAATACTATTATACACCTCACAGGAAAATGAAATTCAGTTATTATTACTTGGTCTATTTATAGGTCTGGTTCTAAAATTAAATTTCAATAACTGTTTTAGTGCAACTCAGTTAATACCTAGATCAGCTGTACTCAAGCAAATGAAAATGTTTATTGCAGTAATTAATGCTGACAGAAAACTAACGCTAAATTTGGTTATGACTGTCATTCCAAGTGGGCTTTCAGCCTGGGCTAGTACAACACAAATTTTATCTTGCTTCAAAATAATCACTCTATTGCCTTTTATTCCCTCCACCTTCTTTATTCCTTTTCTTTTGCTCATGGACATATAATTAGCATGATCCTAACTTTTCTGAACAAAGTGTTCATCCCATAGACTTTTACCTTCAGTAATTATGTCTGGTGGTGCTGAAGAAGGAACTATATTATGTCCTGCTGTGAAAGTTTTAAAAAAATAAAAAAAGAGGGATTCTTTTTAGAACTGAACTTTACACAAAGTTTTAGTAGTGTCACCTACAGTTAATATATTCAGAGCCCTAAGAGCATTGCATTATCAGAATAAAACCCCTCAATGGATGTTCCACTTAAAAGCCCAAGGGAGAGACAGTCAGAGAGACTGGATTACAAAAGCTTCAGTTATAAGTATAGATTTAGATGGTATGATTTCCTCTTCATCTTTCTCTGATACTGTATGAGATGTATTATAGAGCACAGGGAATTCCAAGACCATGTTTCCTTTAGGTTTGTAGCAGATCTTTACAATTATATAAAACATATGTTATTAAAGAGCATAAGCCTGTCTAGTTTCTTCAAAATATTAGAAAATTCTTTGTGTCTTACGAGTCCTGTGTATGTGGAACATTGCCATGTCTTCAAGAATAAGATAATGTTTGCTCAGAAATTTATTTGCAATTAAACTCAAGAATGTTTTCTTCTGTTCTAAATGACTGCTGGGTGGGGTAAATTTCAAGCTTTACCAGGCAGCATACTGTTAGATATTTTTTTTTTAAGTTAAATCATCAACCTTTGCTAATTGCTTTTTGTTTGCTTTGTGGTTTTCCAGTGATATGCAAGGTATTAAAATTTTACTTGTTTTAGTAATGCCACATAGTAAGTGTCAGGAACTGCAGTGGAGAATAAACTACACTGAGATTAGCATAACCACTGATTAAATAGCAGCAAGGTTAGTATTAAGGCAAGGACATATTTATATTATACCCAATTTGTGAAAATAGAAATATATGTATAGGTTTATGTTTAGAAAACACAGTGAGACTACAGAAATTGTTAGGGGCTTTCATGAATCATGTTCTATCCTTAGACCATTTAAAGAAGATTTAGATATAAAGCAACTCTTCTGATGAAAATTAGAATTTGAAAGTGGTGGAGCTTTCTTAATCAACTATGCTCAGCCCAACAACCAAGTTTCATAGTCATTCTGTAAGAAAAAATTATCCAGTAGTTGACCTTAATAAGTCAGTACCATTGCAGAATTAACTTGGTGAGATCAATTTATAATGTTATCTTTCTGTTCTGCTAAAATACTATGTTTTATATATTTGAAAGAACAGGAATAATGTTTAGTATATACTTTTATGTTCAGAATTCATACCTTCTATTATTGAAATAAATCTAATATTTCCCTATTCTTGAATAACAACTGCCAGTTTCTGTTACCATATAACTGATAAATAATGGTCAAAATTATTGAGACAAATAACAAAATGTTTATTTCACTTCCTAAACAAAAAAATAGTCTTTATATTTAAATCTTGTAACACTTGAGTATAATTTCCCAGTTTTATCTTCCTGTAATATTTTGCTTAATCAAAGTCTTCAAAAAAGTTCCTTGAGTTTTCAGATATATCTGTGTAAAGTTAGAGAAAGAATTCCATAACTCTATGATCAGCAAATGCATTACATAAGTTTTTGGTTGGAAGAGAGCTCTTCAGATCATCTAATCCACCCTCACTGTTGGGTCACCTAGAGGAGGTTATCCAGGTATGTGTCCGGTCAGGTTTTAAATATCTCTACAGAAAGGGACTTCACAACCTCCCTGGGTACCATGTTTCGGAGTGTGAACATGCCCACAGTGAAAAAAGAAAAGTGTCTTCTTTTGTTGATGTGGAATTTTATTATTAGTAGTACCCTACTAGCATGAGTCTGTTTCCCTTTTCTTCATTCCTTCCCAAAAGACATTTTTTTCAGTTTTATAAGACTCCCCCTCAGACTGAGATGAAAATTATCAGTTTATTTAACATATACTGCAAATAAGCTGGATCATGGTTAAATGTAATTGATCAGATTTTTAAAACTAGTTTGGGGAATCCATGTCCTCCTGTCCTCTTTGCATGCTTTGAGTACTTATTGTATTCTACTTGGGTTAAAAATTTTAGTCCACTACTTAAGGTTTCAGCAGCTACACTTTTAAAATGATATGTGAACTTTTCAATCAAGTACAAATTATAGTATAAATATTATTCAGTAAATATGTGGTTAGGTTATTTGCATATGGAACTGACATTGATAATCTCATATCTACAAGCGGAAATTATTTTAACCATACATGAAAAGTTTCAGTGTTCTATTTATTTCTGATGTTAGATTTCTGAATTATTATTCACTTTAGTTGCTGTGTATGTTTTAAATTAATTTTTTAAACATTTCATTATGCACTGAACTTACAGATTTTCTGTATTTTTTTTCTAATGTATAAGTCCCCAATCAGTGACGTTAATTGTGTATCATTCCTCTTTATTGCAGCACTTCAGCTGTAATTTCTGCTTTACCTGTTTGACTTTATATTTACTTTTGCAACTATAAGCAAATAGATACTAGTGATGAAGTCTCATCTAGAGAGAAAAAAGCACATTTAGTTTTTGTGACCTGTATAGGGGACACATGGTGCTTGTATATGTGTATATATAATTCTCACTGTTTGCTACAGCTTTTCTTTCTTCACATTACAGCAACTACTTTTCATCAATATGCTTAGCTCACAGAGTGAATCAATTGATGTCAGGTATGTCGGCTATATTCATACATTTAATAATGTGAGTATTTTTCTTCAGAACTGTAAAATGTTATGAGCTGGTAAGGCAGAAACGGCAATTATTTAAAGTAGGAAATTTAAAAACCTGAAGAGAAAATTCTGAATCTTCAAGACAAAACTTATTTATATTTCAACATAAAGATGCAAAAGCCTGATTTCCCTCTCAGTGTATAAAGACATTGGAATGCCTTCAAAAGTAAATGTCTTAATAAAAATGTTAGAATTTATAACAAATTGCAAAATTAATCAGATTCAACAATTTTATTCTCTCTAAATTTATCCAGAAGATGGAAACATTTGGGACATTTGTTAAGAGACAAGCAAGACCATCTGCTATGGGAGGCATGCCATTGTGCAGATCAATCGGAGAATAGCTTTAAGGGACATTCAAAAGAATTTTTACACTGAATTGAGTAATGACTCACAAAGAAAAAACTCATGGGGTTTAAACAAGGGGGAATGTGTGCAAAGTTAGGCCTAGGAGAGAAAGGAGTTAGAGTTTTGTTTGTTCCTTGATGGTGAGCAAACTGAGAGTTTCATTATACTGGGAAGAAGGATTCTAGTTCAGATTTTTTTTCTCTTTCACATGTTCTCTTAAGACATTTTTCACACTTTAATGAATGGTTTTTGTTTGTATCAAATCAAGATTAAAAATCAGTATCTCTTGAAACCATTATTTAAATATTGCAGACTGTATACCAAAAACTGTTGCTGTTTTTCCATATGTGCCCCTAATTGTGCAAAATGAATAGATTTTAAAGTTAGTTACAGATTTTCAGCTCTGTGACTTATATCTGGTTTTACCAAGAAAAAGGGGGCTAATGCAAGAGAAGTAGCCTTTTCAGTATTCTTTGGACCAGCATGTCAAGCTTCCAAACATGCATCCAAGCAGCATCACAACAAATGAAATGAACAGCAACACATCAATAAGTGTTGCAAAAACAAAGAAACACATTTAATATTTCAGAATGCTTCAGTGCATTATCATGAGATTAGGTTTTCATGACATGAAAAAATGTCTTCCAAAGTGCCATCAGGTCAGTTCAGGACCCTGATTTCTGTATTTTAGTGGCAGAATCCATCAGGAAGAAGGAGAAGTGTCACTGGCTTCTGTTGCCTTGGCAACCTGTGTTGCCAAACAACAGTCTAGGTATCTTCTAGCAGGTTTAAACTTTCAGGCTGCTAAGAGACTGAGTGCAATGACAGCTGAAACAATACCTTTTGCTGGATGCTTTCCTGGTAGCAAAATAAGATAATATTTTGCATATTTTTTCACCATCGTCGACACTCTTTCCAATTTCTTTTGTGTTTGAATGTTGGTAACATTAGCTGTAAATAAACTTAATTCTAAATCCTTCCCTAAGTCTCTTATTTTGGCTGCTTAATGTTTTCTTAAATCCCCTCTTGATAGTACTTTTTTCCACATTTGGTCTTTTGTACAATTACACATTTTTGTGGGATGTCTGAGGAGAGCAAGTGACTAATTTCTGATTTATGTGTTTGTTGTTTTTCTCTTTTCATTTAGTCTGTTTACACCTTCTCTGCATGTGGGTGCTACAGTTTTAAAATATTTGTAAAAATAATACGATGACTGGGTGGGATTAGGCACCTCTAGCTACAGGGTAAATTTAAGGGTAAATTCAGCTGTTCCTGTAATTGGCATGCCGATAAAGGCTACCTCAGGTGGGGCTGGAGCTTTAGACAAGCCTGTCTGGAGCAGATGGTACAAAGCTTCTCTCTGATCTAAGACACGCTATTATCTACACATACCCAGGTTGAAATCCTATGATCAAATGTAGATGCCTGAATTTAAACTAGTTGCCCTAGGTTCTTTTTATTGCCAAAGAAGAGAAATAGACACTGTTAGGAAGACATCTATTTCAGCCTAATGTAGACTAATAAACCGGGAAAGTTGAACTGTGCCCTACGCGTTCATATTTCTCTCCATTGGGTATAAAAGAAGCATAGTGCCTTTCTCAGGCACAGAGGTTTACTCACTATCTAACATTGGGTGAGCTGAATCCAATTTTTTTTAATATTTATGAAGACCCTAGTTATCATTTCCCTGGCCGTTAACTGAGTCTCATTTTGTTACTCTTCTAGCCACAACTTTTCGGTTTTGAATTAGATTAGTAGACTCAATAGTCTCTCTCAGCCATAGGTTAAGGTAATATTAAGACATTCAACTTTAAACTAGCAGTGTTTAGATAAAATTGCTCTAGGGGAAGGTGCTTCTATGCTATTCTTTCCAAATATCAGAACTATTTTGTTTGCATTCTTCTTAGTGCTGTGTTTAGGTTCATTTTAGACATCAACTCAAAATGGAAATGCACAAATTAATTTACCTTCAATGCAGCTGTCTGCATATGAGTTGGGTGTCTAAACCTTGATTATAATAGATGAAGATATAGGACTCAAAGCAGTTGCTAGCTTGTGAGGGTCCACTGCCATTTCACACTCCATAGGGTAAGAGAAACACCAGCACAGGGTTGGCAGATGTGGAACAGGAGCAATGGAAGACCTATAACATGTTGATCCATCCGGAAGCAAAGCAATATACCTACCTTAGGATATCTAAAATAGCCTTAGAGATTGACTCTGGACACCAACTGAATTTTTCTCCTAGTAAGATGTTCAGTTAATCAGTTGGAGATGTACACTTTCAAGTGAACAAAATAGCTTGCTCTGCTTCCACAACATCATAGAACAATTCCCAGACAACCGCTAAAAAAAATAAGGCAAAATAATTCTGGCCAAGCTACAAAGCAAATTATAGTGTTCAAGGACTAAAGTTTTCATTAGTTTTTTGTTGTGAACAATTCTATCCAGATGAGTACGGGAACAGTGTTTGTAAAGGTGATGAAGGAAGCCTTTGCAATAAATTACAGAAATTGAGTATTAATTGTTTAGCTGGGGTGGGGGTGGGGGATCTGTTTTGGAAACAGTTAACTGGTGCTGAAACCAGTGAGTGTGCAAACTCATTGTATGGTAGAGGTTTGCACACTCAGTGTATGGTAGGAATTGACCCTAAAGGGCTCTCATCTCCTCATTCTCTTTTGTTTATGGATGACTAAAGCTGCTGTAATGCCCTTTACTTCTGTAGAAACCTGGTGAGGAACAAGCTGAATTAGTTCTTTGTGTTTTCAATGTGCCCTGAAATGAATTCCATTTTCTTATTTTTGTGTTTTCTGGGAAACCTCTGTTTTCTTTTCCCTCCAGCAACCCTGGAACTTCAGCCAATGTAAATTGGCAGAGATCTGTTGACTTCATTGGCATTGCATTAATCTACTCAAGCATAGACTAGCTCCAGAGTTGTAGGAAGTGACTGTATAGACCCAGAAACCTTCAGTATATATTCAGGATATCAAATTTCTATTTCAAAAATATGGAAGCAGGCTTCTCCTCTGGGAGAAGGACTCACCAAATATGCACAGTGTATCGCACATATATTTCAAAAATGTGCTGTCAAAGGTATTGTGCCTGGTCCCTCTGGGTTCAGAGAGCTGACATTTATGCAACACTTTTCCTTTATCTATCAGTGATCATGCAATTTTTTAGAGCACTAGTTGTGTCTTCTTTCTCTCTTTCATTCAAAAGAATCTGGCTTGTTTCTGTTTTGGGTTTTTTTTATTTATTTATTTTTATTTTTTCCCTGTCCTGGTTTTACTTCTTTAATCTCACTGTTCTCTCTATTCCTCCTTATAAATCAAACACCTGTTTATGAACATCTGCACTGCTTCTGACAGGAAGTGAATCCAAAATCAAATATAAAATAAGTTATGGCTTGGGAATGGTAAACAAAGAGGATTCTGGCTTATGAAAAAGAACTAAACCTCTAAGGAAACCATGAAGAAAGAATGTACAACAAAAAACATTAATAATTTAACATTAAAAAATTTGCTGGCATTTGTTTATTTTGTTTAATTTTTAATTTGAAAAAGGTCTAAATTATTCCTTTCTCTTTATGTATTAATTAAAGGAGGAAAAAAAATTACAAATGTCCTGTTCTGGATTTCCCATTTTTCTTAACCTATTTCTTATTAAATTCTATTAAAATATTGTATATGTATCTGCTTATATAGTCATAAAATCAGCCAGAGGTATATTTTGGTTGTTCACAGTTTACTATGTGGGTAGTGTATGCTTTGTAGAAATTTAGTGACTGGGTGATGCAGACCATTTGACTTGTTTTAGACTCGGGGAAGCAGGATTTTATGCCAAGGATGGAAGACTGCTTTGGTGTTTCCTCTAGAGCACCTCTGCCGGCTCACTGAAAAGATGTTTTCAGGCTACAGTACAGGGCAGGGCAAAGAGAGAGAGATCCATCCAGCACAAGATCCTGCAGCATGGCTTCAGATTCACAGACTCCTCAGGCTGTGATTAATCTGACCTGAGCTGAGGCTGGATGTACTGAATGCAGCTGCCGGCAGTTACCTGGTGCCTCAGTGAACCAGAAGACCTTGTTGAGTGGACTAAACATTAATTCTGTTGCAGAAAAGCTGTTATGAAAGAGCTGTTAGCATTAGAAAAGTGTGTAAGGATAGGGCAGGAGAGGACAAGATGGAAGAAGAGGAAAAGCTTTCAGCAGCACCGAAGTGACACTGCTTTTGAAAGCCTCCTGAAAACACAAGATGTACCCAGCAGGAGGGCTGTCCTGAAGCATGGATCAAATCCACAGTTAGGCCTGATCAGAGACAGAATTTTTTTTTTTTTTTTTTTTCCTAGAAAACACTGGACTAGCAAGATGTGTAGAGGAAAGAATTTCTTACAACAACATTGTCGACAGTAATTTTTAAGCCTTTTTGCTTAATATGTTTCACCTGAGAGGCTAAAATTTTCTCCATCTTTATACTCTACTAGTTCTTCTTATGATGAAATAAAAAAGTAGCTGAAGTGGCTGGCTAGATTTGTCTGTGTGTAATCTTTCTGGAGGAAGATGGGTCGTTTCACTTCATAGATCTAATCAACATTTTTTTTAGAGAATGTAAAGGGCTAGAAATTTGTACACTTACTTTAAAGAGAGTGAAAAGAAGAAAGGAAAAAAAAACCACTTCTTTCCTCTCCAACTTCTACTGAAGTTGTAACTTCAGAATAATTTGGTTGGATATATATTGACATTAAACAATTTTTTTTTGCTGGCTGTTTAACCAGTTAAACTTGACAATATGTAACTCATGTTTCCAACTGAGGTTTTAATACAGAACTTAATAGGTTATAATTATAAAGATAAAGCATTTACAAATCCCACTGTTTAGGCACATTTTCTTTCTGCCGTGAAAGACAAATCAGGAGGATTCTGTATTTTTCAATATAATACTAAAAAAATCTAATGGGACAGTGTAATAAGAAAATAATTTTTACAGAACCCAGGGCTGAAAAAGGCTAGTGAACTCTGACATATTTTACTTATTACGTAGAAATCACTATGGACAGTATTAAAAAAAAAAAAAAAAAGAACACAAAAACAAACAAACAAAAAAATCAACATGCCCCCCAGGTAAAAAAGAATGACACAGAGCCACGTATTTTTAAATAAATATTGATTCAAAGACAGAGGTCTTCAGTAAACACCATATTAAATAAAATTACCCAAACAACCTATTTATCTCTTTGTGAGCAGTGAATTATGATTTTAATTCCTAATATATAAGAAATAGGTGATTGAACATTTTGGATCCACTTTTTTAGTCTCAACAGAAGGAGGAGGAAAAAAAGGTGTGTTCACAATCATTATGAATTGGAAGAACTAGTAGAAATTAGGATTAGGAAACAGAAGAAAAGAATGCAGAATCTCACACATTCCTGAAGGACACGAGAATAAGAAATTATGAAAAGAGAATGATAAATTTGATAGAACATCTGGTGAGAGGTAATGAAAAAATGAAAACAAATACTAGTACTAGTATTATATAAACCATTTCTTCTTACTACCTTAAAGCATACTTTTAAACAAATGTCACTGATGACCGATCTCCTTTCTGATTTCTAAATAAAATAATATTTCCAATCTTTCACAATACTTGCAAAACATGAATAGTGAGAAGTAGAAAAACTTTCTGAAAAATACAGCATGAATACAGGAACCATGACACTTGAAGAATCAAGACAGTTTCATGGTAAGTATGACTCTTACTATGTAAGTATGTTAAGAAACCAACATGACTCTTCTTTTACCATACACTGTTATAAAGTTCACAAGTCTTAATATAAAGTGTGGCTATCTTTTTTGGGTCACTCTGGGTGGGCAAAGAAGATCCACAAACAGGCTATATGTACAAAAGGCATAAACTAATTATTTCTTAGATAATACATGAAAAATATAGCTGGGTTTAATGAGCTTCTAGGTTAAACATTAATGTGCTCACCACCTCTGAGAAGATGCTGAAAAGTTTCCTGCCCAGACAGGCAATAGTGAGGAGGGGAAGTTTTCCATGTCCAGTGCCACCTTCCCCATTCAGTCGCTGAGCCACATTTCTCCTAGACTCTTCTTTGTGTCCCCTACAAACTTATAGAAGCTCTGCTTGTTGTTTTCCACAACCCTGGCCTTCTGTGCCTCAGTCTTTAGTAGCAGGACCCATTGTTTCCTGAGTGCTCAGATCCCTGATCTAGTAGGCAGGGGACTGTTCTCTTTAACTTTTGCTTAGTTGCTGATCCTTCACCCTCACTAAAGTGCCACCTGGAGACCACTGACATCAGCAACAGACTGACATTAGTGACACCAACCAACTCCATGGGTTGTTTTGTAGTTTGGTTTTTCATTTTTTCTTGTTCAAGAAGAGCCACTAAGTTGTTGGTTTTCATCTTGAATCTTTAAGCTACTCACAGTCTCCATATCCATAATAGTACATTTCTCTATAATTTTCCCTTTTTATTACTTCTCAGTTCCATTCTTTATATTTTCTCATAGCTCTTTCTTATCACTTAGCAATTTCCACATAAGTCTGAACCAAGGTTATGTTTCTGAGCTATATCAGAGCTGGGCCAAATGTTACAAGGTTTTCAAGGGTCATTGTAACAGATGACTAGGCCCAAAGGAGACAGAGGAGGTTACAGCAGAGATTACAGTGAAAAAAGCTTTTACAAGGGTTAAATTTCTACATTTGGCCTGGACACATGGAATAGAATTGATGTCATGGCAATTCAGCTTCAGTCCACTTTACAGCAGTGCGTAAGTTAGGTGTCTAATTTCTGGAGGCTTCCCTCCTGTCAAGAGAGACAGAGAAGCTTCTCCAGGCAGAGAATTAGACCTTAATAGGCTAAATAAATATCTGTAGATGCCATCTTTTCCCTCCTAACTCTCTCTCCCTAGATGGAGCTTTGTCCAACAACACAAATTAGATAATTTAGTATGGAAAGTGTATGTACTCCCTGGAACGAATCCAAGTCTTTACTCCCAAGAATTTTTTATTGAAATATCAAGTATTTTCCCAACATTTACTGACAAATGATTGATCCTCAAATTCTTACTCGTGTGAATAATTTTTACTCCTGAGTAGCTCAGCTGAAATCATTCAGACCATTTACATAAGAAGTGTTACATAAATTCATCCAAACCACTTCAAAAAAAGGTTAAAATGTACTGTTAGCTCTGGGCTCAGAATCCAATGCTGTTGCTGACATTCAGTGAGGCAGGGAGTTGTCTTAAGGCTTCTCAGATGCATAGATATGGGAAAGAGATGGGGTAAAGGGCTGGATATAGGCTGTGACATAAACCTAGGACTGAAACTCCTCTGGCAGCCCAGAAGTAGGGACCTTGGAAAGGCAAATTTACAGTCCTCTTTTCTGCTGTTGAGATGTGAAGGATGATGACAACTGTGGTGAACAATGTTGCTGAGAAAAGCCATAACACGGTCTTGATAAGTAGTCACAACCCACACAGAAAAAAAACCACTTAAGGTAGTAACGGCCCTAGCAGCTATTTGCCATCAGCCTGAAAGGTCTCTGAAATTTTTTAAACTGCTTGTCTTCTGCCAGGAGCTCCTCATGGCTTAGAAGTACTTGGAAGAGATCAAGTCCTCCACAGTGACAAAACCAGAAATCTTTTAGCCAAACCCTGACACATGACCTCTGTGTACAAGGGGTGAATTCTCCCTCAGTGTACCAGTGATGGTCATTGCAGACAGAAGGCAGCTGGCCCTGTGCTCACTGCCCAGTCCTTGAGGTGGTCTATCCACTGCATTTCCTTGCAATCTGCTCCAGGAAGTAAAAGATGTTTTGAATACAGGAATCTTCTCTTGTTTTGTTCCCTGAAGGACAATATATCATGCTTACCCTCCACTACTTCTTCTCACACCTCTTTCATGCGTGTCAAGCCTTCCTGCACAGCCTTTCCACATGCCTAAACAGGCCACATAACATCCAGCTAGACCATTAAATCATCATTAAAATGCCCTTGCAATCTTATGCATAACTGACTCCATGTTATTAATATCATGTCCCACTCACACCTTGGGTATAAAGACGTTTATTGCCCAAAGAGTGGTTAAGAACACCGTGGTCTGCCTTATATTCAGATCTGATTCCCTAATCCACTGGGTACATCAGCTGGAAAGTACATAACAAAGTGGTTAGCATGAGCATGTTCATAGCATGGTTGGTTTTTGCTTTTTTTTTTTGTTAGGTTCTCCAACTGTTTCCCTCTGCAACAGGAGGGAAAGTCAAGCACATAGGTCCTCCAAGTACATCAGGATCCTTCCCCTCTCATCAAGGCTGTAGTTGCACTTTCACCTTTTTATTCACACTCTCAGGTTCTAAATCCTCAATGAGTTGCAGGACCTCCTCACGTAGTCCTATGACCCATCAAAGCAGGTTCATCTCATTGAGAGAGGAATCTTGATGGACGCTTATAGGCGGTGTGAGGAGTTACAGCCACTGTGAAGCCTTTTTTTCCTTCTGGATGGTGTCAAATCCCAGGACAGAGCACCCATGAGCAACTCTGGATATCTTCAGGAAAGGATGGGTGTTCTTGGGGTGCTGTGCTTGGTGGTTTTTGCTTTTATACTTTTGATCCACAAATACCATTCCTCCTTTTCTCCTGTTTTGTCTCAGAGTCAGTTTCTCCTTGTTTTCTTGCTATTCTTTATCCCTTTAGCTCTGCAGGGAGATCCAGGTTTTGCTAAAAGCTAGTTCTGAGTGCAACATTAGGAGCCACCCTTATTCAGTAATGCTCTGACACCAATAGAACATATCTGAGCCTCTTTTTCTATAGCCAGGTATCTTCTGGCCCACACAACCACCCAGTTTACACACAACTGCACCTGTCAAGCCAAGCTGTGATTAGTTTCCTAAAGTCTTACTCAGTTATGTGTTTATGAGCTTCATTTACTGCTGAACAGGCATGCAGCCTGTAATCTTACTCATGCAAAAGGTCTGAATGATTGCAATCACAAGCAAAAATTATGCGGATGAGTAAGGGTTGCAGGATCAGACCATTAATTAATAAATGTCAGTAAAGTACTTATGATGAAAGATGTTGTGGGAGTATTCTAATTAAAACATCAGATTTATTTCAGCAAGTTAGTCATGGATTTTTTAAAGATCAGTGTTTCCAGAACTTAAGAAACTTGAGAAATACTTCTTTCTCACATAAGCTGTGTTTATACTGAAAATTGTATCCTATATATTAAACAAAAGTAAAGCAAAATATTAAAAAATGTTAACTAATGGCTTACGGCTGCCTGGAGGAGACCTACTTTGCAGTCTATCCTGTTATATTGCAATTTACTGTGCACTGTGTTGAAAGACACTTATTTGTGACTCACAGAAGTCTCCAAGTAGTAAGAAGTTCTCAAAAAAAAAAAAAAAAAAAAAAAAAGGGAAAAAGAGAAAGGGANTTAAAATCCTTCTGTCCAATGCTTTATTTGGTAAAGTCAGTTTTTTGAGAAAGTGATATTTTAAAGAATAATTCATCATATCTGATTCCACTTAGCTATATAAACACAAAGAAGCAAAGAAGTAAAAAGAGACATTAGGAACTAGTGTTTTTCTTCTGGTTCTCAGTACCAGTCATATAACTATGATTTCTGTGTATGCTGACATAAAACAGAAAGTAAAAGGACCATGGCTTAAGTGTTCCCTCTGGATAAAAAATAAAATGTGTTATTTTGCCACAAAATCACAGCATTTGCAAAATATTAAGCTTGGTGAAACATTTGGATTCCCAAAAGGGTATTTGAAGTGCTTTTGCATAAAATGTTTTCCTCTTCTGTTCCAGCATTAGGAAGAGAAATTGTCAGATTAATAGAATAGAAAGAGGTGGAGTATTGGCATGCTTTTCTGATGCTAATAAATAAATAGAATACTTTTCTTTTGTCACTAGAAACTAAGTGTTCTTAAACTACAATATTTTAGGAACATCCTTTGGCACTAAACCAGAACATTATAATAACTATCTTTCTAAAGCAGTTCCCAAATGTGCACTTTTTCCTCATAGTTTCCCCTACTCCATGATTTATTTTTTTTTCTATTTCAAATACATGATCATATATCGGTAGCTCACACTAGGTATCACTGACTCCAGAAATAATGACACCACTACCAGCAGGTCTATTTTAAGACGGAAGCATTGCTTAAGGTTCTAGGTGGAAGGGCATTATTTTTATTACTATTTATTTATTTATTTTTAAGGAGAAAAATAATACGTGCATGCCAGGTGGGGTTTTAGAAGATCTCAGAGCTTTATTCTACATTTCTCATTATACAAGGAGAGTTCCCATGGTAACTATTACATCATTTGGCACACATGCTACCTGAGGAAAACAGAACAATTCAATAAAGAAACACACTCACCATTGTGTGATGTGAATTGATTTACTTATTGCCTGAGTATATTTCCTAAAAAACAGGAGAGTGAACTAGTTTTCAGTGTCAGCATGACCTCTTGCTTGTCAAAATTAACATTTCTGCTCCCAGTTCTTTGCAGCTCCAAACTATTCTCTGCCATTCACTTCTTAGAAATCTTGACACTGCTTAACTGTTGTAGGAATGTCAACCTCCTACTCTACCTCTGCCATTTCTTTCCGCCTTCTCATGCTCTTTCTTCTTCTAATGTTGAATGGTATAGTAGATTTTCTTTAAGAAATAAAAATAAAATAAATTGACTCCCAGAGATGATTGATTTTGCTAAGAATACTTGCCTAAAAATTATTTTCCTAAATCTAGCTAACTGCTTGCAAGACAAATTGGATTATAGATCACCCTTACAGGAGTATGCAAAGGACAACCATTTTTCATGTGCCTGTCCTCTACATAAGACCCACTTATAAATTCTACATGTGTAGTACTAATGAGTAACTCAGTAAAGATCTGGAAGCAAGAGCTGAAGTTATTCAACACACAACTTTTCCTATTTGTCTTTTTTTTCCCCCCTCCTACTTGTTTTCCACATTCTGTGTATTTTCATCTAATTTCTGCCTCTCAAACTGGAATTTCTCCAGAGGATCTGTCTCAGTTCTTTTGAATTTTAAAAACCTAATTCTTTCTTCCTTTTCTAACAATTAATTATCACCTATTATCTATGCCTAAGCTTGAAGTAATTCTCTTGACTACTTCTTATTTTTTTTGTTGCTTCATGATACTCAGTTTTTTGATAAAACAAGAAAATCCTTCTGTCCTTCTGATTTGCAATTTCTCTAGTGGTTATTTGAATTCTGGCTTTCTTTTACTCAATAAATTTGGGACATGTCTGTGTTTGTCAATCTGGAACAAATATAGGGTAGCATTAACCTTCATGAATCAGGGGAAAAAAAAAATCTTTTGTATTTTTTTCAAACTTCTGCCAGGGCACATATTCCCTAAAGATTTTAACCACAGTGTTGAAACACTAAAATGGACACACAATCTGCACGCAAACAACGTAAACCTGAAAAACACTGCACCAATTCCACTACTACCTCCTTAAGATAAGTGTTATTTAAATTCATTCATTTCCTGGAAAATGCTTTTCTGATCTATCAAGGTAAATAGGTACTGAGGGATGCAAAATTAATCACGAAAAGGGAAATGAGGTCTTTTTTATGTTGCTTTCTATCAAAGAAGGCTCTCATTATTACAGAGGACTAAAGTGAAGTCAAGTGGCCAAAGATAAGTGGCGGAACAGAACTTAGAAGTAGTCAGAAAAGGGCTTGGTTGGATTGCTCTTCTCTAAGACTGAATTTCACAAACACAAATGGTAAAGCATTCTGCAGAAAGCTCTTTTCTCTGTGTCCTATATATAGGAATTGAAAAAGAAACAGTACAAAATTGCTTTAGAATTAAGGATGTAATTCTTTAGCTTTTCAGAGGGGGTTGAGTACCTGAGATATTCAGGTGTATTACAATTCTTCCTTCTCAGCACGAGTTACACAGAGAGTTAAGACAGCTCAGTTTTGCAAAACTGCCACTTTTTTGTTCAAGTGTGTATATGTACTCATAAATGTCTGTATTATGTACTCATAAATGTCTGACCAGATTCTGCTTCCTGATTCATCCAACTTCTTTACATTGCCCTTCAGTTTTAGTCAAAGCCATGCATTATTTTCAAGGGCTTTTATTTTTCTTGACATTTTGCATAGTTAAAAACACTCGGATATCTTTTTCAATTTCATGAGGACGTTTATAGGAAGCGATTTCCTCATAATACTCATAATTTTGCTGTGTAGTTCCTTGTATTCCCCAGTTCTTACTCATGACCTTTCATGCTGCAGAGAGATTACACCTGAACAGACAACACTTCAGTCTTCAGAGAAGACTTTTACCTCAGAAAAGAGGAGAAATAAAAGTAAAAGTGGAGGCAACTTAGGACTTTCATTACTTTCAAAGGTCTGCAAGTCTCTAGTGCTTTCTTAACGAAAAAAAGTATCTGCTGAAATTCCTGGTCATGCACTCATGTGACCTTGGTGGCACTCTTTCTTTTCAAATAGCAAGATCCATTTGTTATTTAGGAACATAGCTTAACTCAGAAGTTATTAATCCAACTACGTATGCTGACACTTGAAAGCTTGACTCTGTTGCAGGCACTGAATATTTTTATGTTTAATTTTCCCTCTGGCTCTAGCCCCAGGAGCCTGAGGAGTCTTGTATCTTATGAGAGGAGTTAAAGAGGAAATCTGTGCCAGTGACATCCTCTCAGTCCAAATAACAAGAGACCCATAAATGTGGGTCTCTGCAACTGCTGAATAACGGATGAGGTAATGACTACTATGTCACTCTGATCCACCATAAATCTACCCTGCAGCTGAAAAAAACCACCTGATGCCTGGATCTGTACAAAGTAAAAGCATTCTTCCAACCAGCTGGCAAAATAA
This sequence comes from Nycticryphes semicollaris, assembly GCA_013400055.1. Lineage (NCBI taxonomy): Eukaryota > Metazoa > Chordata > Aves > Charadriiformes > Rostratulidae > Nycticryphes > Nycticryphes semicollaris. The sequence goes on from VXBJ01002943.1 coordinate 36,457, forward strand.
ACATATTATGTCACATGTCATGCTTTTGTTCAAAAATGTTTGCTTGTTTGCTTGCTTGTTTCCCTAATTTATATGTCAGGTAGATAAATTTGCGTTGCTGCATGATAAAATGGGAATATGTAGCTGGGGGAATAGGAAAAGCATGACCATCTATATGGACAGCAGTGTGAATTTATGTAAATTAAAAATGGCTCTGTAGCTGTGATCTAGACTCAGAAAACTAGATCATAACAACTTCTATACATACACCGCTCCTCAAAATTTCACTTGTTTTTTTCATCCTGAGAGAAGATTAAAGGACTGACTTCTGAGAGGGAACATCTCTCCTGCAGTTAGACTCCCTGTGACCTGGGAGGAAGGGACTTTCAATTGCCATCCTGTAGGCTGTATGAAGCCAGCTCTCTTTAGCATGAGCCATTGTTTTTATTCATCCAAATATAAGTGAGGCCAACTAAGAGCGTTCTCAGTAACACTACCCTCATTAAGCTTCTATTGCCCAAGATGCTGCTCTGGATATTGTGCTATGCAAAGAGTTAGTAAACTGAACTCGTACTTCAGTTTAAAAGAGCTAGAGAAAATCTAAAGTGAAATTCAATGTGCAAAACATTCAATCAAAAACTAAATTGCAATCTCAATTGTGGAGCAATTCCAAGAAAATGCAAGTCAGTCTGATAACAAGAATGCAGAGTGATGCAGGCTCAACAATTTATTTTTCTTCTTAAGGGATAAATGAAAATTATGTTCTCAGTGCCAGGCACGTTCTATTACAAGCATAATTAAGGCATTGATTCTGATCTAAATTAGAAGCACAAGAAAAACAGGAGAATAGGAGATTTGTCTTTGACTTCAATGTAGGCAGTAATTCACCCTTAAATTTTATCCTTTTTATTATTATTATTTGGGTACAGCACTCTTTCTGCCACAACATTACCATGCAAGAAATACAACCTGAAACATTTGCGGGTTAATTTTAGCATTAATGGGAAGTACTGGAAAAAGTGCATGAACCTCCACTGCTACTTTGGTGTTGTGGGACTCAAGAGCATTTCCCATGTCTCTGGTCTGTACACACTCTGGCTTCATTTTGAGAGCATGGTGAAATGAGACTCAGATAAATAACAATCATCCAACACACACTGAAGAAAAATCTGTGTGCAGGGGCAGAGGTGGAGCTGGAGCGTGCTCCAGCAGACCCCCTTTGACTAGATGTGTACATCTTTCACATGGAGCAAGTGCCTATATAAGCCAAACCCTGGACTTACGTGAAGAACTTTAAAATCTCAGGCTGTGAGTGAGTGAGTGTCTATCTTCACTGAAAGCATGTTAAGGTTGCATCTTATTCCCTGTCCCTGAAACATGACGTATTGGTGCAGAATCAGAGACCTGCAGAGTATCCCATTCCAAAGGTTTGCAGATATGCAGAGAGATCATGCAGAATTGGTGGATACCAGTGTAGGAGCTTCGTTCACCTCTAGTTACTTTGTTTGTTTGTTTGTCTGAAATGCTGTCTTGTTATCACACCACCTTTTGAATATTTTTTGAATATTTTTAGAGCATCAAAGATATTAAGGTTTTGAAAAAACTCCCATTATGCTATTTGAGACTGATTCCCTAGATTTTTCTTCCGATATGTCATCTCATCCATGTGAATTTAACTGAACAGCTATGAATTACTTGTTTTACAAGACAAAGCATCCACATAATGTAGTATTGACACTAAAGTATGGAGAATAAAAGAACAATGTAGACAAATATTTATTGTATTATTTAATGGACTTGCTTTGGCCACGATCTCTGTTCTTTGTTATTTTCTTTTCATGTACATTTGAACAATGAGATTTTATTGGAACAAATACTCACAGAAAACAAAGTTAAAAGTCATGTGTATTTGCAGAGGCCAAACATTTAATTCAGACAAAAATATTCATGATAGAACTGTTTTCTCACTTATTATGTGAGAGATCACAGTAAAATGTACAAAAGAACCCTACAAAACAAGGCAATATTTGTCTGACTTGAAATCACAAGTTCCAAAGAGTAAATACATTTAAAAGAATGCACGTTCAAAACCATTATGATTTATCTGACAGAATACATAAATGAACAGAGCTGACACTGAGTGAGAACTAGGATTAGTCAAGAAATTCTGTTGAAACTAAATTTTTAAGGAAAATGTTGTTTTCAGCGGGTTTTTGAGTACACTTTGAAATGTTTTATTTCTGATTATTGCACCAAAAGATGTGAATGCTTTAAGATGAATTTTCAGCTCTAAGCTCTACGTTTTCAGATGCTGGCAGATATGTGTCTAACAAGGACAATACATTTAACTATTATCTCAACATCTTTCTCAGTATTCTTATAATCAGATCAGACTTCTGTTCTTGCCAAGCTTGTCTCTTGAGCGGGAAAGGTGATGAGTATTGATCCAGTTCATAAATATAGGTTTGTGGTGCTGAAAAATTAAGGTTTATCATTTAGTACAATCCAATTCTCTTATATATTGCTTTAAATTTTATTTTTCAGAGCAGGTGATTTGCTCTGAAGTAATCTGGACAAAATCTACATCTTTCATCTTAGCAAGAAAGGAATAATGATATGATCAGTTAAAGAAAACTAGTGTATTTTGCTAGTTTTATGTTACTTCTAAAACATTTTTTTTGTACAATTTTTTTTCAAGGCCTCCTATACTTTAAACTGTTTAAATAATTCTCCTGTGTTTTTTGTTTCGTTTTCATTTCTGTCAGCTCAGGTCCACTACAGAAAAGCTTACACAGAACCATACACGTAGAAGTCATACACATGGAAATGATGGAAACAAATTCTAATTGATTGTGCTTGGTCTCTGAAATTGCCTCTTTTCCCCTTTTTAAGAGTAGTTGAAAATTCAGTCTCATGAACTGGCAAGGTGACTGACTTGTTTATAAAGAAGAGCTGGCTAGCCAACTGTCTGCATAAGACAAATATCTGTAATTCAGGCTCTGTCTTTGTTGTTGTGTCTTTTGCATCTTTTTATCAAGAAACATATTTATGTAACCACATTTTCCTATGCATGTAACAAATCCTGCTTTATGCCAATTAAAATTTGAAAGACCATACAAAGTAAAGAAGTAAAGATACCATGTACATTAAGTAGCTTAGCATTGTAAGCAGGAGGAAGTTAGATGACTTTTGACTTCCTGACTTGATGAGGGAGGAACTGGCACCTGTTTAAATTCTTCACTTTCTCCTATCATTTGTCTTAAGCAGGAGTTCAGTTTTCAGATGTGATTTTTTATGTTGCTTTCTTTAATAGTAGTACTTGCTGAAGTGACATAGGATTTGTTAGATGTTCCAATTATTTGGTGTGTTTATTGCTCTTATCTCTTGTCAAGCACCACCAGGCGATATGTAATTGGAATACACGTTTTGATCTTTTAGGACTTTTTCTATATGTCAGGATTGGATTATCCGTTGGTTTACTACTGATGTATTTGACTTTTAAGGACTTCATTTCTCCTTTTGTTTTGGTCACTTACTGTTACCTCTTGAAGACTCTGTAAGTTACTTTAACAGCCAGTCTCCTGCATGTCAGACCCTGAGCATCTAAAACAGGGCACACTCACGCCTTTAAAAAGTGGTGTTCTAGGAGCAGCAATTAGATGTGCATGATTACCTTCTAAGCTGCTAAATGGCTGGTTCAGATCTCCTGCTGTCAGTAAACAACCAGGGGCTGCTTAAATGTCTTGTTATCACTCCAAAATCCTTTGATGTATGCATGTGCTAGTTTTGACCTCTTTTTTTTTTTTTTTTTTTCATTTTTTTTTTTTTTTTTCCAATTCTATGTGTGTTTCTTGAGTAGATTATCAGTTTTACTAGTGGAAAGAAAAGAGTAATTCAGCATGCCTGACCTACAATAGAATATCCCAGCTGAATATAAGACTCAATGTCTTATGTGGCATTATTTTTTTCAACCCCCCCAAAAAATACCTAGTTTCACTATATCTCACTATGAATCCCTAAAAGTATTCGTTACCTTTTTCTTTAAGTAATACTTGTGTTTACAACAGAGAATAATTGACACTACTGTACGTAGAAATAGCTGCAAAGCATCCACAACACTGCAATAGGAATAAGGTTTTCCACGTTGCTTAAATAGTACCTTAAGAGAGTTGCATTGCAAAGCAGATACTAGTTCAGTTCTGTTCAGTTTCCAGCTAGATGATAGTTATGCGATGTATACTGTTAAAGGAGAAGCAGCTGCCCAAGTATTCACTGCTCACTATTCATAGTTTTGCACACACACACATAGGCACACACTTTGTCCCAGGCATGCTTCCTCCTTCTTCGGGCTCCACCCTAAGTTACCCACAGCAGTCTCAGGCATTATATTTCATATTTAATTAGAAGGTACAGCATCAAGAGCAGCCCAGTCTGAGTGCCTCCAAAGAGAGTGACCTGAACAAAGATATCCCTGAGCACTTATATCCTTGTGATCTATGCACCTCCCCCTCATGAGCCCTTCCTGCACTGTCCACACATCTTTGAATCCAATGGTGATTTTTGGTCTGGGGTCTTCTGACATCTGATTACATTCTTTTTTTTGTGTCCAGGCAGACAGGCTTTTATCTTGTTGCAGTTTCTGCTGAGGGTTGGAACCTCTGTATCTTTTGGTTTACATTCCTTGTGCACCTGCCTTTGTTGGCAGAACATGGGGAACTTAAAAGTCCTGAACTTCAGAGAAACACTACCAAAACAGCAGTATGATATCCAGCACTTTCCCATGCTAAAAGCCTAAACAACAGTGTACTGGTTGCTAGGAAAACTACTAAGAAGAATAGCTTTCTCACAGCCTAAAGGTTTCAGCAAATCTAGCTACTCCTGCTAAGTAGAGCTAAGCAAGCAGCACAAATCACACCAAATTATAACCCCAAACAATTTATTCTACTTCTTACTGACTTCTACTAAACAATTAATATCCCTCATCCTGTATATTGTGTCTTATGAAGCAAATGGGAATTATCAGTTAAGTTCACAATACCCACCAATGAGTTTATAGGTTGTATAATTTCCAGTTAATAATGGCATGGGCTACATTTGAACCAATGACCTACGTGGATATTTTTGTGCTCTAATATCAGTTTTCTACATCTGTTGGTCCAATAATAGTCTTTAGTTTAGTGAGAACCTGATAATGAAAACATCAAATTGTTTTGTTGGTGATAATTTAGACCAGAATGTTGAAGCAGATGTTGATTACAATAGTTTAAGAATCTCTGGAGCAACTTGAATGAGGAAAGCAAGAGTCCATCTTCTAAAGTTCTTCAAAACATACATACACCTCAAGGACAGTTTATATATGAGAAACTCTATTGATTTGGTGTAAAAGAATTTTGTGTCCTGTCTGCTTTCCTAGTTTCCTGGGGACAAAATCTCCAGAAGTTCACCACTATCTTTATGAAGATGTGTTTCAAAGTAACATCATGCCACCATTAAAGCAAAAAATTACTAAACTCAGACACAGCTTCTGTGAATTTCCGCTTAGAGAAAATATGCTGCCTTTGTCACATGCTGAGGTGCATAAATTGAAATCTGAAGCACAGGAAGCATAATGGCAGCTGTAGAGAGGACTATTCATCTGCTATGAGGACAACATGAAGAAAGAGGATAATTACTCTCTGCAATAGCCTGTCTGTGACCATAAAAGTGACTAACCACCAAAGGGGAGAGGTGAAAGTTCCTGAAATTCCTGGAAAGAAGAGAATGATACTCTGAAGTCCTCAGTCCATGGCCATGGACTGCAGCTCTGTCTCCACAGAAATGTTGATCAATGCCTCCTCATGACCATTACAACTGCCTCTCACTCTCTTATCGAAGAGAGTTTTAATCAGATTAAAATGGGGTTCTTATCTACCAAACAAAGATGACAGGACACAAGACACTAAAATAAGTTAATATATACATATAAAATGTTACTCAAGAGCAGAGCCAGAATTAAGTATCTTGTTGGTGACTGTCCTTTTTCTGGCATGGTGATAATCTTCCTAATTGGAATAAAGCTCATCTGTGCAGGGGACAAAGTTCTTCAGGGTTAATTTCATTGTGCTAAAGCTCTTGTAGGATTTGAGAATCTTCATGGTTTTGAATGCAGGGCACATTTCTTTGTCCTTGCTTTCTTTAACATAAACACATACCAGTATTTAGGGAAAAAAAATATATATATAAAGAAAAGAAGGGGGGAAAGCCCGAAGGAGACAAACAAATAACTTTCAAAGTGAGATACTACATTGCACATGTTATTCACAAAGGAGAGATGATGAAAGAACAATCAGTACCTGATAAATGTTAATCAAGTGTTGGATGTTAAAGATACTTAAATATGATGAAAAGTATAGTATAATAATTCATTTATAATCTAATAGCTACTCTTGTCCCTGAGAGTTAGACATAATGAAATGTTCCTCTTTGTCACTAACACAAGAAAACTTGTGACAGACCTGCAATTCAGAAATCCAGGAGGTTCCATAGCATAGCTCAATAGTCACCAGGATAATTCCTCACAGAAAATACCCCTGAGTATACACCTAAACAATTTAGGAATTAAGTTTTGTTTCCATCTAACACAAAAAAGCAAAGCTGTTTTGCACCTTTTCACTGATTAATTTCTCTTTATTCACACTCTGACTATCTGAATAACCCAGGAATTCCTTCATATTTTCAGTAAGAAATCTAAATTATAAAATTCACATTATAGATTAGGAATAATCATTCCTAAATTAACATCTGGCTTCTGATGACTTAAATTCTCCCCTCCAGCCATTAGAGCATTTGTGGGTAATCTTTCTAATATAATCTTTCCACCTGCTATTCAGTCTTTATTTCACATTGACGCTTGTTTCTTCAGAACTCCTGCCCTTTGACTTGGAGCAGGAAATTACTTTCCAGTGAACTGAAGTTTGTGTTGCTGTATGTGTAGAAAAAAAAAAAAGAAAAAAAAGAAGTAATTGTGTTTCAGAGGCTGTACTAGTATGTTTTGAGGTCCAAAGCACAAAATGATGACCATTAGATTACGACACAATAACATTTCTCAGACCAGAAATACCAAATTGTTACTAGAAAATACTGATGAAATATCAGTATTAGTAGGTGAATGTATTCTCTGCATGATACAAAAATAGTCTTCATAACTACTTTGTCATAACAAAATTCAAGCAGTCTTCTTAGTCAATTCTGATAAATTTAAATGTATTTCAGCATGATTCTTATTTACTTTCAATATTTAAAAAATAACCTTTGAAACTGAACTTTGGATGAGTACTAGATTTTCACACTGAGTCGAAGTTTCTTTGTTTAAAACCACATACAGTTAGAAATAAACTGTACTCAAGAGCACCTTATAAGTCTCAGACAACAGAAACAACAGATGTAGAGGTTAGAAAGAAAAATTAGTGTTTGCAGAAAAATGAGTGGAGTTGAATACTACAGAAGACACTATGGCTTTTAAAAATTAGACCAAGAAAGAAGGGCCTTGTTCCCAAATGAAAACAAACACCCAGGTGTAGACGCTGCTATGGAAGTAGTCTAGGATTTTGCAGATGAAGGAGTGGTAAACTCTGCAAGTATTACTTCACTTCCTCACATAAACCTGAACCACCTGTGGTGGTCTTACCATGGCAGTTTATTTTTTTCTTCCATAAATCCCAAATGCAAAAAGCAGACTTATGCTATAATAGCCTTTTCCTCCTGGCAGATGTTCTGCACTTTATGTTTTCCAAAGCCACTCTGGTCCTTCTGCACGCAATAGAGAAAGGATGGCAATTTTTGATCAGTCTATTAGTGTCTAAGCTATATACAACTTAACTTTACAGTAAATGAAGAGGTTGATAAAAGTAAACCTAATTTTCCAGCCTCTAGCAATGAGAGGAGCAACAATGAAACAGAAAGGAAAAGGAAAAAA
>VXBJ01002945.1:1469-23712 GCA_013400055.1 Nycticryphes semicollaris
CCCTGGCAGAGGCTGCCCAGGGAAGGTGTGGAGTCCCCTTCTCTGGAGACCTTCAAGCCCCACGTGGATGCAGCCCTGAGTGATGTGCTCTGGGCAACCCTGCTTTAGCAGGGGAGTTGGACTGGATGAGCTCTAGAGCTCCCTTCCAACTCTGACAATTCCCTGATTTCGTGACACTGTCCCCTTTGGGGTATGGAAGCAGCCTGCCCACACTAGTGTCTCTCCATAGGAGGAAGGATTTTTTATGGGAAACACCTGTGGCACTTGCTAGATGGGAGCAATGGCTGCCCATTCCCTAATCTGACATCGCTGAGGTCAATGACATTCTGCACACTTTCATCAACTGCCACCACGGCTTTCATTATGAGTCTTTGAAAGTGCATCATCATATGGTGAAACAAAGAGAGGAAAGGTGTAAGAGAGAAAAGTGAAACCTAAGAGGAGGAAAGATAATGGCAGTCTTCAAAGAAAGAGCATTTCACTACAACTCATGGTGACAATACAGTATAACAATTTCCAAGTTTAAAAACTTCCTCAGAGATTGTGTCTTGGCAGATTCTTAGATTTACTTACATGCTTGTAGTCAAAAATGGTATCAGAGGAGTACACACCAGAACGGACATGGACATCAACAACATGCTTGTCACTGTCAATAGTCATAGTTCCAGTGACATAGTCATTTTGAGGTCCTTGCAGGGAATAGGTCTATGGTAAAAAACACAAAATCATTGCTCATCATCTGGCTGGCAACAGGTGGAATAGAAGGAAATGCTTTCTCCCAAATAAACAAGCATGATTGCTTTTTGTAAACACTAAATGCCTTAACAACCCTGTCAGTCTCAGGAGGCCCTTGAGGCGAAAATAAACTACGCAAGAGTGAGTCAGGCTGAGAAAGGAGAGGACAGACCCTCACTGCAGCCCAAGGAAAAACAACATGGGGCACCCCAGTCATTATGTCTGGCAGCAGGGACTGGCAGAAGACAGCAACAGGCTCCAGACTGTAGATTGAGCTCAGGGGACCTAAGGTCCCCCTCCCCAATTCCTTGTTACTCTGCACCTGCGCACAACTGCCCCTTTGGCTTATGCTTTTCTGTGCTTTCTTTCCTACTGTGTTCACCCCCTGCCCAGGAATCTCAGCCATTTCCAAGGAATACCTGCACAACGAGGCTTCTCAGTCTACTCACCTCCAATGCAGAAGTCTGAGTCCAAAAGACTCCCAGCAAAACGAGGACGGCAGCCTGTAAAAGAAATAAACATCCTCACTCAGCAGAAAGACCAGGCAGTGCCATAAAACCCCCCAGACAGTTCCTGAACTGTGGGAAGCAGCTGCAGCATCAGCCTGAAAAATTAAACACTTAGAACTTGTATTAGTTGAAAAGAATCACAACTCTCAGTTGTAACTGAGAAAGCAGGAAGATAACTTAACCATTGCATGTTTTTGTATTTTAAAGTCTCAGTCCTTGATACCATGTTATTTCTTAATGTGTGTTGACAAGTCAAAACTAAATCAAAACTAAATCCCCCATTCTGAACTGCAGTCCAAGTTCTGCATTTATTGCTCATATGATGCTTCCACTGACTCCCTGGGCATTACTGCACACCCAAGAAATGCAAGTTTCCCACTGAACAACCCACAGAAACAATCCACAGATCGTATTGGTCCCACTACTGTACCACTTACTTGAGCAACTTCTCTATCCCTTTGCTTTTGAAAATAAGGAACTTCAAAGTTCAAGAAAAATGGATATACTCACAAATCTGTTCATTTTTCTTTCAGATAAGAACAAGAGGCTGCAGAAAATAAGAATGCAAGAAAACCCCAGAGACCTTCAACTTTTATATCGTGCTGAAGGTGTGGGAAACAATTGACAGAAGTTTTCTTGATGACTCGAACAAGTCCATATCTACATGCCACACTGTGGTAAGCCTCATATCTGAATTTTGGGTTGACACAGATAACCTGACCTCGATAGGTTACAAACACTCACTAAGTCAGCTTTTGAAAAATCAATCACTCTGCAAATGGCTATTATTTACTGGTTTAAACTCAAGAGGAGTTCACACTCTTGTTCATTTTTTGAATATTTTCGCTATTTAACAGGGTATTGTCCAGAATTAAATGTCATCAGGAATAATTGTGCTATTCATTCATATAAACTGCATTTTGTCTTCCAAAATAGAATCCCTAACAGCCTGACAGTTTGCAGACAAACCCTGGAAAGAATAGGTACATTTGTGTCATGCTGGGCTACATGTCAGCCACTGAACAAACCAGTCCTTCAGCCATTTCTTCTAATTCATGCATGAACTCCTAACAAGACGCGGTGTTATATCAACTAACTTTACACAAAACCTTATAAAGGCACGATATAACATTTCACTGAGGAGCAACATGATGTGAGCTGTCGGCTTGCAATTTCCAACCCCTTAAGACTCTTGTGCAAAAAAAGCCTGTTATTCTCTCAACTGAGCACATGGGAATTCAGGCAATCTCTCAGAGCCCGGTCATGCCCAAGTTGGGTGCCAATAAATCTGTCGTGGTTTGGGCTGGGCTGGCCACTAAAATAAATGACAGATGCTCTCTTTAACCTCTCTCCCCTTTAACCTCACATCCCTCTTCAGAGAAGGGAGAGAGAATAAGGGAGAGCAGGAGAGAGGGGAACTTATGAGTTGAAAAGAAACTAAAGAGGTGTTATTAATAAAAAGAAAATATAACAATATTAATGGGAAAATAATTAAATTTATACAATATATGCAAAACCATATCAAGCTCTCAGCATGATCACGTCATTGGTAGGCACTGGCCAAGTCCTAGGCTGGGCTCAGCGATGGACGGGAGCTGAACTCAGGAACTGGATTCAGGAATGCACAGAGCAGGATGAAAGGCAGAAGAACAGAGTCCTCCTTGGACCCTGGCCATTGAAGAAAGAGGGTGACCCCTTTGATCGCTCAGCTTTTACACTGAGCATGATAGAGACGGGATGGAATGGCCCCTAGGTCAGTTCTGGACCACCTCTCCTGTCTCCTCTTCTTTGCAGAGGCAACCCCTCCATGCTTTTCTCCTCCAACTCTCTCCATAAGTTTACTGACCTTGGTTCTTACAGGAGTAAGTATAAGCAAGAGCCTCTCTGTGTACCGTTCCTTGGGATTCATTCTAAACATCAGGAATTACCTGCTCAAAGCAGGCACTGTCTGAAAAATACGCCCTTAATTTCATAGAGTGTAGCCAGTCTCTTCAGTTAGCTAAAGAGACTTAAATGAGCAGTAAAATTATGTAGAGTTAAGGAAACTGAATTTCTCTGTTATTTACATAAGGCCAAATATTTCCAAATAAATTGTGATTTACATAGATGAAACATGGATATGTTACAGCATTCCTATTAATCTATGTAAGTAAAATTTCCAGAAGAATTTCACCCATTATTTGACACTGTCATATGCTAAAAATCATTTTAGCAAAAGAACCTTGAACATCAAATGAAAAGAATAATTGTACAATTTCAAGTCTGGTTGCCAAACAAGAATTTCAAAACATAAAGGAGATTGATTAAATTCAACTTCAGGTGAGATTATACTATCATAACAAAGCCTCCTGGTGACTCATGGGGTTTTTCCCCAGGTACTTTTCATCAATATTTACTTTATCGGGGAGTGAGCAGGTAGTGGGAGAAAAGTTAAGAATGAAGGAACACCTCAAAAAATCAACAAACTTCTCAGTGCTTCCACTTGCGTCCAGCTGGGCATGTCATGCACCTGATAAGATGAAGTGCGCTTTCTAGAAAAATCTCTGTAGCAAAGGACAGGTCAGGCAGAAGTAATCTCACTCTTTGGTTAAATAATAAATAAAAATTCTGGGATGAATGCAGAAATCATTTCAGCAGTTTTGCTAGGCAGTACCACCTAGAAAAATGTGGAAAAAAAAACCCCTCCATGTGTGCACAAAATGAAACATTAGTTTGAGAACAGGGTTAAAAGTGGAGCACCTCTTAACCTTGGCACTTTGCTGCACAGAGGTGCTAGAATCTGGGGCTGAAACAGAAGGCCTTGAGCAGCGCTTTAAAAGTGAGACCAAAAGAGACTTGTCCTGGAAACACAACAGAGTCTTACACAGTAAAGACACCCCTCCCCGCCCTTTTCCCTGGCTTCTACTCTTGCAATTAGTTCTGTCAGCTATTCTCAATGTCAAATGCTCCAGCTGTGTGTGTTTGCCATACAAACTACTCCAGTAATCAGAAGTTGATGGAAGATTTGGAGATTAAGGCTTCCGAGNGCAGACGGGCTGTACTCACACAGTCCCAGCAAGGCATCAGGTAGTAGCGCAGTGAGAGTGTGGCCCTGACGGGTGTCAATGACAATTGGGCCTCAGCCTTCTCAGCTACAGTCCCATTCCCTGGCTTTTCCACTCACTCCTGAGCCAAGGATCCTCAGCAACTGGGGACAGTGGAGACCTTCGTTCAAACAGAGACATGACTTCATGATGACACTGAGTCCCCATCGTGCAATCAAAAGGCGACTTCAGTGTGCAAACCCAAACAGAGGGACCAACAAAGCTGCTGGTAAATAAGAAGCACTTTTGGAGGAGGTAAATGAGTACCTGACAGCGCTGCTGTAACAGCCACAGCTAAGAAACACATTCACATTATCTGAGGCTACACGTATCTCTGTCTCTCAGTTTATTGAACAGTAATGGACAATCTTCCTGGGTAAAGACACTCGGACATTTTTACTGGCCAATTCAAAACCCTAAAGAGTTGCGAAGTTTCTGCAGCAAACAAGAAGTATTAAAATCTGCTTTCTAAATACTACTTGACATAAAATGCCCATGTTATTGTTACTCCCTTAGTCATTTCTTGTTATTTCTTGTTTATGGTTCCTTTCTAGATTTAGCCCTTTAGTCCATCATCAGGTACTACTTCTGTGAAGAGGCTGTGTGAAGATACAGAGGTGGTGCCTGAAGTCTGGCAAGCAGTTCCTAACTGAACAAGCTCAGAAAGGAAGGTTAACAACGGACCTCAGTAATTTTTCTGATTTTGAACCAACTTCTTGATTTATGGGGACAGACCTAACATTTTTACTGCAGTGAGATTACCACCTTTGTTGACTGAAACATGGTATAAGCTATGGATAAAATACCAGGTTGTCCTTTGCCACATAGGCACGAAGTGTTGCTACAATTTTTATCAGCCATCTATTTTCTGATTCTGGTTTTATTTTGTTTGGGTTGTTAGGTTTTTTTGGTCATTTCAGAGTTGCTATAAAATACATTAAAGTACCCTGACAAGTTTTCTTTCATCTTCCTCTCTAATGAAACCAATCAAGCTGATATCAAAGACTCCTCTTATCAAAGCACTTCCCCAGGAAAGACGTCATGACTCTGTGAACACAGGGCACGTGCCAATAAGGTAAACCCATTTTAAGATTTAACTGTGGGATATTAAGGAATAAGAAGTAAGAGTACACATCAATTACCTGCAGATCTTGCCTCACCTGCCATCAAAATGAAGCTCACTGTAAGTATATTTATCACTTTCTCATAAAACTTTAAAGGTTGGACAGGTTTTAAATTATTTTCAGTCTATCCTGGTGCCTACGGAACTACTACTGATTTGTGTAGGGATTCCAGAGTAAAAATGCCAAATGTGTTGGGACTGCATGGGTGAAATTTCACTTTGGGCAGTGACTTTGCTCCGTAGACCTACCCAAACGTGAAGGAGAGAAGTGCTCTGCTACAAGGGCGAGATGCAGATGTGAAATGTTGGAAGGGCAATATTCTTTCCTTCACAACTCTGAGGCAAAGTCAACAGTCTCAGCAAGTGACAAAGTTGTGGCAGAGCTGTCTGATGGGGATGTAGGACAACAACCATGAGACCCAAGAAACTCCCAAGTGTGTGGCTGCAAAGCTGGAATATTTACAGCAGCCTGAAATTCTTCCAGGAGAACTTTAAATGCTCTAAGTCACACTTTGATCTTCCTCATAAAAAGCCTCTTTAAAGTAGATAAAAGTTGTGACAGCTTCAGTATTAGAGACACTGTCTCTAAAAGAATAATTGTTCATAATAAGTATAATTGGAAAAGAATGTATCATAATAATATAAAATGTTCAAATATCAAATTTAAAAAAAAAATGATTGTGCCCACCCTTATACTCTAAGCCCTGTGTTCAGGAGATTTGCTGTGAGGATGCCCAAGTCCCATTTCTGCTCTGTTCCAAAAAGAGAGCCGTCCTGTGCAGCCACATTCTAATCCTTCTCAATAGCTACACACACACAGGGACGTTGCTTGGATCTGCTCCATGTCTGACATACCCCATCCCTGGAGGTGTCCAAGACCTGGCTGGATGGGTCATTGGGCAACTAGTTGTAAGTGTTCCTGCTCAAGACAGGGGGGTGGAATGAGATGGTCTTTAAGGTCATTTCCAACGCAAACCATTCTATGATTCTACGAAATCAAAAGCTCAGGGCGAAAAGTTCAATCATTTAACCAAGATATTTCAGACCAGCTTTTTCCAATGAGTTTACTGAACTGGGGCAGGGGATATCTCACCTGTGTAAAGCGTTCTGCTGAGTTTAAGAGGAACTTTGATCAATCGGTGATCGGCTCATTAACAAAAAAATATTTTGCATATTTAAATACTCTTCAGCTTGACCCCACTTCAGAAAAGTGTTAAGAATGTACAAAAAGCTAAACTAGAAATCAAAATATTGTAATTGGACACAAGATAATCAGTCTCAGTGGTAAAGTGCTGTGCATTTGAAATGTTCATTTCAGATTGTGATTGCTTCTCTTCTTGGAGTTTTTCTGGCTCCAGCTCTTGCCACCAGGGTAAGTACAGAGCTACGTGCAACTAGAAACAGCTGCAATAAGATCTAGTGTCTTTAGCTTCAGCCTCTGGAAAAGACATTTCTGAATATAAAGCTGTATCTGAAGGCTGATACTTAGCAGGAAACTCCATTTATCTTATACCAAAGACAATATTTCAGGCCTTGATATATCAAGGGAAAAAGACAGTTGCTGGTTATGAAATCAACAAAGCCTGTCTTGAGATTAGGAGGTGAAAGCCCAAGTGTGGAGAGAAACAACATAGACATGAAGGATGTGACCAAAATACAGTGAAATACTCCAAGTAACCCTCTGATTACAAGCTCCTGCTGGGGAATGAACAATAAGGAATTATGCTACTTTTCCTACAAATTCTTCATGCAAGCTTGACACTGAACATCCTGTAGTGTGAAAGCAAAGCCTGTCTGTCTTCCTAAGATGGATGCATCAGGCACATGAAACCAGCACTAGATAAAGCCTGAATGTAGGGCTTGACCCAACACTAATGGCTTCCCAGGCTCCCCTCTAAGGCCAAAAGGCAGCTCCCCTTTAAGCAGATCTCTAAGAGCAATACTTTCCCAAGACATGGTCACTACAGTCAGCGCTTTATTGGGACAAATCCGCAAACCCAAACCCTCACCTCCTTTCATCTCTCTCAAAAATCAGGGGCACCACGGTGAGCACTCACACCGCTCTCTCACTGACACCGGGCTCAGCACCCACTCAGAGGAGGGCTCAGAGGACTGGAAAACTGTCTGGGACGTCACGACTGTAAGTGCCTGCCACCACAGCTCGAGAAAATGGAAAAATAACCAAAAGGCTTTTGAAAAACACCCAAGCCTCAACAAATTGTAACAAGGTTTTACAGCAGATGCTAAAGAACAGTCCCAATTCTCCATTGTATTGTTTCTGCTGCACTGATGCTTTCAGCAGGGAATTCCTTCCCCTGACCTAAGCACTACAGCGCATCATACACGTGGCATTACTGGAGAAGGCAATTTACCTTTTCCCAAAGTCCCTTCTCAGCCTCCACAACACATTCACCTGGACCACAGAAGTGAAAAAAACCCCACTATTTTCCTTCCCTATCATTATTTGGACGGTAGAAACCTTTACTTTCTAGCCAGTGCTTCTCTCTTCCAATCTGCTTATCTGCCACTGTGTATGGCTTGCAACAAAAAGCCGCCTTTTGTTTCACCAGGGCTACGTAGCAACCAAGGTATTTTCAAAACACACCTGCATCATTGCTAACATGGACAAGAGGTTTTTGCTTGAGAAACCCTTTCCTGCACCACCTCAAGGACACCAGGTAGGAGGGTGAAGGACAGTGCTGAGAAAGCAAATCATTTGCCTGTGAGCAGTACTCGCTCCTGAGCCACCAAGAGGAGAAAAGGCTCCAAGAACAAGTTTCTCAGCAGGGCTTTGGTTTTGCTGAATGGTGTTTTCTGGGTTTGTCTCTTTGATGCTTAGGGACCGAGTCCTCACCAACTTCCACCCAGAATGAACCGCTTCATTATCTCAAGGAACAGACTCCAAAGCTTGCGCCCATACGGAAAACGCATTCAAGCTCTGTGCCAAGGAATTCCCTCTTACTTTGCTTACCCTGCTGCTGGTGAGAGCACTACTAACAGTGTCTGGGATACCAAATAAAGACAAACAAATTTTTGAATAAGGATGAAAAAGATTGAAGATGAGCAAGTTAATTATTGGAATCTTCTGCTTTTCTATGACTTTTATAAATCCACGAGTGTGTATGTAAGGGAAAAAGCAGGTTTGTCACTCTTCTGCAGACCACTTGGAGACCAGACTTTTCCAGGAACATTTTGGGCTCTTGGTGTTGACTGAAGCCTGAATTTTTTCTAGGCAGTTTGTGGCATATACAACACCCAGGGTACTACAGCGGGATTCACTACCCCGTTTGCAGCTGAGGTTTGTCTAAAAAAGCAGTTGACTGTAGTTTATGTTTAGGAAGATGCAGGTCAATGTTTCCATGGCGTTTCCTGGTCCGTTTCCAACATTATGTTGGAAGAATTTCAGCCAAACTGTTCTCTTATTTCCTCCAACCATATCTAATCAGTTCTTCCTTTCCTTTCAGGATCAAACTTCTTAAAGCAAGATGTTGCCTGTTTGAAAGTTAAGATTAAGGAACTGCCCGTGTATTACTGTCATTAATTATTCCAGATGAAGGACAGAGGAAGAAAAATCACAGACCTGTGTACCCACAATCAAGGATTTTTCTCCACGACAATCTTCTCTTGATCACATTTTTCAGTCACTTCTCTTTCCCTTCTTCTGCTCTGTCTGGGGATGATTATGTCTCAGTAAAATCTACCATCATCACTCACTGGTCTGCACCGTGTTCTTACTGATCCTTTAAAAGAGTGGAAGCTGTTCCAAAGACAAGGTGCTAAACTGGTGTTCTTGCAAAAGCCCAGGTTTGGCATTCAAACCCCAGCCTGTACAATTTCCCAGTCACATTTCACATGCTGACTTAAACAGTTACTCATCCTAATTAAATCAAATGGTGCTGTACCTACTGCATAACGACAATTAAGAGAATATGGTCTGAAGTCCAAATTTATAGAAATGTGATGTAATTTTTATTTTCACTTCTTATTAACAAACTAAGTGTTACAATGGTTTATGTTAAAACTAAGCGTTGCAAGGCACCATGGCCAAGAACAAAGCCAGAAGCACTATTGCTCTCATCAGTCAGATGAGAAATCAAACTCTAAATGAAGGACGCAGCAGCCCGTTGGCTTCAGGAAAAGCGTTCTGGGGTCTTCAATATTTAACTGACATAGAAACCAAAGGAAAACTTCACCCAAAACCAGGGTAGCCCCTCCAAAGAAAAGCATCCATATGGTTGCAGTATTTAAACATAGTTCCTCTCTGACTTTACTGGCAGTTTCTGAAAAAAAATTTCTCTCCTTTTCCAGTGCTGCACTGCATTTTCCCTGAGAACAAACAAGCACCGCCCTCTTCACATGCCACATCACACGTCCCCAGGAAATATCTTGCAGGTAAACTGGGGTTCCCTCTCCCGGGTGCCAACCAGAGAGGCAACAGTCCCCTCAGCAGGCACTGATTCTTCTGGCAAGGGATGATGCCTGTGCCAATACCATCCTATTTCAGGCCATAATTTCAACCACAGGGCACAAAACATTTGCAGCAAAGTCCAGCTTCTTGTAAAACTACTTTAACTTCTGCAACTTTATTGTTTAGCATGAGGATGAATGGTTAGCATTACTGAGGAATTTGATCAAATCCTGTTAACAGCTCACTTCACAAGGCAACCGCTGAATACTCCTCTCCTGAAAAAGTCCTACATATACACAAGACCAACAAGCTGAAAGACTCATTGCTCTCCAAAAATAACTAGCACGTCAAAAATGGGACTTTACCTCGGCAGCTCCAGAAAAAAATACATCACAGCAAGCAGGGAAAAGGAGAGTGTGTAACTCCCAGCCCCATGCAAATATCCTCACAGCCAGGAAACTTCCCTCACCGACACACAGGGTGTTTTCTGATGAGCTCACACATCAGTTTGAGACCATTCAACGGGAGCGTGTGTGTACAGAGACTACCCTCCCTCAGGTACCATTTACACCGTAGGAAACATGTGGGAGGCTCAGGATGGTGAAAATACGTTTCACCAGAGAACATTTAAGCAATCTCCCACTTTTTAAACTCTCGTACGGCCAGCCCTGCCCTTCCTGTGCTGTCGTTGGCTCCTTCATGGCTGTTGAGCACCTGTAAGCTGTGCACAAACACCCCCCTCTCTGAGCATCCCACCCCTCCCCTACCTCCTCTCTTTTCGTTAGCAAGACCCCCATGTTTAGGATTGCAGCTGGGGGGGTCTCCAACGTGCTTTAAATCATCCTGCACATCTCCCAGGTTTTCTCAGAGCAGCTTGGCAGATCGGAGTGTCTTGTGAAGCGCGGATGGCAGCTTATCTCATTGAGAGCATGGAACAAGCCCCTCGCAGTCCCTGGTGTTAAAGGGCTCGACTTATCTGGAATGAGTGGCAGAGTGCCCTGGCTCAGCTCTCACTATATTGCACCCAGGGACATTGCTTAATGTGCTGCTGTCAAACACCTCCCCGTGTGCTCGGGGCAAATTTCTGAATCGGGGAGCTTCTGTAGGTGAAAACAGCCTCTGCTTCCTATCACGGGGATGGAAAAGGTTATTGGCTACTGCTGCTGGCTCAAGCCCTAACATCCTTAGGTCTCAATTTCAACATCTTTTTAAAAGGATAACATTCCTTATGGGACCATCTGTATAGTGGTGCCAGCAGAAGAAAGGGGAAACTCCCCAGCAGATGGCATCATGACTACCACGGTATGTATGTATGGGAAGGGTGGCTGCGTCTCACCTGGGAACGGCTGGGCAGGATTTACAGCCTGACAACAGAGGCCGGAGCTCCCAGGACAGCCCAGCCTATAAAGGTCACCATCTAATCACAGGAACCCACTCAGGGAAACTCACTGTTCTGCTTTATTTGTCTACCCTCCTTTACATCCCCACATCAGTGCTCATGCTACACCCAGCAACACAGGAATGCTGGGTCTCCCCGCTTACCTCCGCTCATGGTCAGTGTGTCATAGTCCTTTCCCAGATTATCTCTCCTCTATTGCTGCATCCCTTTCTGAAAGAGAAAAGATTTCACTCATTCATATTAGATCTTCTGAATCTTTGCTATATCTGTTCCCAGAACGTTCTGTAATCTTTTAATAATAAACCTAATAAGGCAAATGCAATGCCTCATGAGACAATGGAAAGCATCTACATCTATTAAAATATTACCAAACTTAAGGGTTCGGAAGAGTTCATTTAGTCACCATATGGGGCATTACACTTAGAACACAAATTTCCCACAGGTTTGGAAAATGGTAAGAATTCTAATCCTCTGCATCCCGATTCAGCTTTAATTTCTGAGGAAGAGTTCTCAGTGGGGATGGGTTGGGTGGTAAAAAGCTCTTGTACTACTGTGCAGCGCAGGTGACCGCATGAATCGCTGTCCTTGGCACTGAGGGACCGCAGAGGCTTCCTGCCCACTGATATGGGCAAGGATCAAGAAAGGTTAATTGCAGCAGAGTTGGAGATGGGACTGGAATGTGTGCTGATTCCGCCCTCCCCAAATGCTTGACATGATTTAGCTGCCTGTCAGTGTGCATCCAATGATACCCCAGCCTGCCTGATACCACACATGCCTTTAAACACCTTTCAGGCATTTCAAAAAAGCTGGGAGCAAACAACCAGCATCATTCTGATATCCGGCCTAGTATAAATATCCCTTTAACTTTCAAAAGCTGACAATGCACACGCACACAGATATTCACTCAGGCACACCCAGGCGCCCTCCCAATGTGCTCTCCTCCACATAAAACAAATTCCCCACTTTTTATAGAACAAGAGGAGCTGAGAAGTGCTCTGAACTTCATATTGAGTACAAATCTACCCAGCTTGTAACACCGCCTTCACAACTAGTAGGCAGAGAACACTGAAAGCTTTTAGATGTACATGTCACAGTTTCTACACACAAACCATAAAGCTTTAAATATCCTTCTAATTTAAATTAAATTTCCTCATACCACAGAAAGGGATGTTTTTAAGCCATTGGTGAAGACTGAAGAGCCAGACTGAGTTCCTGCCTCTCTCACAGACAATTTCTGTAACAGTCAAACCACACAAACTTGGTTGTGCTTCAGTTTCCCATTGACAGCATCAAGGCAGCAATTCATCCCTCATTTGGACCATCCAGAAGAATCCCCCTCATCTGTAAGCAACTACACAAGAGGAGAATAGGACTCTCCGCCCATGAGTAATGCTCTTTATCCCCAGGCCCATGGAAGAGTCCAGCCTGCATCTTTTATAACTATGCAGAACCACCCAGCTGTTTTACTGAGATCTCACTCATGTCTCAGAACACTGTTCCATTAATAAATGAACACAAAACACAGGGGATTGCTTTACAGTCACAAATTCCAATTAAATGGATAACAATGGGATGAGTCTCAAAGGACCATTCTTACACTGCACGCACAGTAAAGGTTCAGATTCATCTATACGGCAATTAGACAGAACACCAGATTGCATGGGTTAATTATTTGAAATAACTTTGAATGAAATAATAATCTGAGAACATAAGACTCAGCTTTCTTCGTACATCTAGTCTGCCAGCTGAAGCTCTACCAGTTTCTTCCTTTGGCATCTACTTCAGTTTCTTGTCTTGAAACTTCCACTGGAAAGTCCGTGTCAGGTCGACATCCCTAAAGAAATAAGCCAAAGATATATAAAGCCTGAGATAATTAAGGCAGTTATTGTCTACATTTTGAAGAGCTTGGTTGACTTGGGCCAGGGGAGGAGCTTGACATGACTTCCTTGTCCTCTAACACAAGAATACACCAAGAAAGGCTTGACACGTGACAAGTGTCACTTGGAAACTGCATTAGGGCTTCCATGGAGTTATGAAAGTCTTGAAACAACCGCCCCTCTGGATACGGCAACCACAAAAGCTTTGACAGTCACAACCCCCATGAGGACTCTTGTCAAGCAGGGCTCTCAGAGTGGGCTCTGAGGTGTTTCACATCTCCCATGCATCAGCCAAACAAGCATCACAATTATAATTCCCACTTTCCCATCCCATCAGCGAGCTCTGCTTCAAAATACAGCTAAATAGCCCATCCTGTACCTTGCAGAAATACATGACTGTTCCTGGATGTAATTAACAATGTTGGACCCTTCAGAAACATTCTTTGGACCTGCAAGAACCTGCAGCCTGCTGTGAACACCAACAAGCTAAAAGAACAGGTTCACTCTATGACAAAATGCTCATTCTATAAATAGCAGGTGGTTTGACCGGGAGCCTGATTTCAAAATAACAAATTGCAGACCTGGGGCCAGTTTCCTGGACTCCACAGGACTGCCTTGCACTCTTGCCCTTTTCTGGAGTCAAGCCTCCAGAAAACAGTAAACATTTAGTCTTCAGTCCCAAAATATACACTGCTTCCAAGCACCCACGGAAAGGATGTGTAAATTCCTCCATACACTGAGATCTACCAGAGGAGCTTGCAGGCAGCACCAATTCCCACTCATTTTGTATTTAGTCCCCTCCTGACACAAACTACTCTCCAGCATCTGCGGGGCACCCAGCAAGTGGTCACAGCTCTTTTTACACTGTGAAAGGGTCATTTTATTCTGGGTTATGAATTTCCTAGGACTGGCACAATCTCCTCTGACCAGGTTTGAAAAATGCATGAAGGAAAAGATCTCTGAGCCATCGCACCTATTCCAATTGCTAGGATTTTTCATGGGTCTTGCAGAATTCAAGCTTCTTTGGAAGTGCTGGCAACATAGATCTCCTCCCCCTCTTGATCTAGGCATTCATCTCCTTCCTCCCTCCCTCCAGCAATCATAGATAAAGTAAGTCAGCACCTGAAGAGGCTGATGCCAAAGGGAAGTTCTCCACTGGAAAAAACCTATTCTGTTACTGTTTCTTTATTAGTGTGAAGCTCGTACGAATGCCTTGGTCATGCTGCAGCTTGAGCATATGAATACACAAAAAGGAAATGTGTCTCTTCTGTAGGAAAACTAGCAAGGCCCACTTTATTTCCATTCTGCTTTCCAATGAAGAAAAAAGACAAAGCAGTTTAATTTCTGCATTATCTTTATTTCTGTGTCACAGGTTTGTTACGCTCAAAGCTTTAACACCAAGTTTTGTTCCAGTTGGAGAACACGGTCCCATCACAAAAGCATGCAAAGAAACAAGCCCTTTCCATACAGCACAATTGTCAAGATCCAGCCTAATTGATTTTTTCACAGATTTTAATGCCCAGTATGCTTGGAATTCCTGCATTGGCACAGCCATTAGCATTCGTTAGTGCTAAAAGAAAGAAGAAAATGAAGGTATTAGTAGTGACAAGATCCCTGTATCCTGCTAAATGCACAGATTTCAATCCCCAATTATGGTTCTGTTTGAGGCTCCTGTTGGTCTCGGTGGATGCTGTGTAAAACTTCAGTGGTGTACCTCACAGGGAGAAATATTTGCACAGCTTTCAATCAACTTTGTGCTCATCCTTTCACTTAGGGAAAGCAGGCAGCATGCTGACACACAGAAGATGTATCACTGTATCATTGGGGCACAAGTTGAGTATAGCTGGCTTCCTCAGACACCCGGCAATCCACTTTGGAACAGCTGTTCCAGATACTGAGATGCCTAACAATAAAAAGCAGTGCTACTCCAGATTTTCCAGAGCACCCCAGAGCTTACCCTTTCCATCCTCTTAAGTAGTTCACTCTTCCTCTCCCAAACTGGTAAATACGTTCCCACCTTAAAGGTGAACTTAACGCTTAAAGGACAAAAAGGTGCTTATGCACTGAACAGAAGCACAACACCCTGATCTTGTAACTTACGTTGAGTATCTGCAAGCTGGTAGAGAGGCAGAGCGGTGCAGAGATGTTCAATGGATTTACCGTAGACAACCCAGTCCTTATTACTCCCACGCACGGATTGGCCAGATTGATACTGTAACCACAGACTCTTTGGAGAGCGTATTGTGCTCATATTATTCGTATTCTGAAAAGAAAGCATTGGACATCATCAGTAACGCAGCTTTGGCTTCTTTCTACTAGGAGAACCTTCAAGAAAATCCCAAAGCCTAACGTCAACTTCCTTTGCCTCACACAAAGCATCGGCTGCATGTCTTTAAAGAAAATACAGATTTTCAGTCAATTCAAAGTTCACTAGATCCTAATTCTGGCAGCACAGCAAAATGAGCTGGTTGACTACCACAATAAGCTTTGTTAACGTGCAGTCAGTTTGGCTGAAAACACCCTGCTGTGAGGCTCTCAGAAATTGGTCCAGAACTCAAGTCCAGGCAACACTTTCTGTCACCTTCAGGAAACTTTTTGCCTGAATTGAAAAGGCAAAGTCTGGTCAAAGGAAATGGATTTCTAAATTCTGGTCTGCAAACAGAATTATTTCAAGCGATGCCAAGCTCGATGCATCAGCAGGACAATGAAGAAAGAAAAAGCCTGCCTGAACTCATGTTGTGGTCATCCCAAACCCCACCAGGCAACTCCTGTACAGCACCCTTTCTTCTCCACCAGTCGGGTTTCCCTGCAAAGTTACCTTTTTCTCAAGAGCCAAGTGTTGGATATCTTGCAGATCTGGGATGTGTTCCTTATTTATTTTCATGATAAAGCAGGCACTTCGTGAAAATAATCTTATTGCAATATATCCCTGTGATTAAAAAAAAACACCATAGTTATTTAATTAGTTGAAAATGGCTACCATGAATATTAGTTGGTTCTCCCTACAATATTTAAGACGACCTAAAAGCAACACCAAGTGACTACACAGTCCATGACTGCAGAATGACCCTGCACTGACACTGCCATCTTTGGAGATCTTTGGGTCTAAAGGGTGGCTTGACGGAGGATGGAGCCAGACTCTTTCTCAACGGTTCCCAGTGACAGGATGAGGAGCAACGGGCACAAGCTGGAACACGGGAAGTTCCATTCAAATATGAGAAAAAAATACTTTTGGATGAGGGTGGCAGATCCCTGGCAGAGGCTGCCCAGGAAGGGTGTGGAGTCCCCTTCTCTGGAGACCTTCAAGCCCCACGTGGATGCAGCCCTGAGTGATGTCCTCTGCACAACCCTGCTTTAGCAGAGGAGTTGGACTGGAGGAGCTCTAGAGCTCCCTTCCAATTCTGACAATTCCCTGATTTCGCGACACTGTCCCCTTTGGCGTATGGAAGCAGCCTGCCCACACTAGTGTCACTCCATAGGAGGAAGGATTTTTTATGGGAAACACCTGTGGCACTTGCTAGATGGGAGCAATGGCTGCCCATTCCCTAATCTGACATCGCTGAGGTCAATGACATTCTGCACACTTTCATCAACTGCCACCACGGCTTTCATTATGAGTCTTTGAAAGTGCACCATTGAAGCAATGATAAGTGTGAAACAGAGATGACCTAAGAGGAGGAAAGGTAATGGCAGTCTTCAAAGAAAGACAACTCATGGTGACAATACAGTATAACAATTTCCAAGTTTAAAAACTTCCTCAGAGACTGTGTCTTGGCAGATTCTTAGATTTACTTACATGCTTGTAGTCAATGATGGTATCAGAGGAGTACAGGCCAGAACGGACATGGATTTCAATAACATGGTTGTCATTGTCAATAGTCATAGTTACAGTGACATTGTCAGGTTCTTGCAGGGAATAGGTCTATGGTAAAAAACACAAAATTACTGTTCATCAAGTGCAATATAAACATATGCTTTCTTCCACATAAACAAGCATGACATGATTGTTTATGTAAATACTAAATCCCTTAACAACCCTGTCAGTCTCGGGAGGCCCTTGAGTGGAGATTAACCACGCAAGAGTGAGTCAGGCTGAGAAAGGAGAGGACAGACCCTCACTGCAGCCCAAGGAAAAACAACATGGGGCACCCCAGTCATTATGTCTGGCAGCAGGGACTGGCAGAAGACAGCAACAGGCTCCAGACTGTAGATTGAGCTCAGGGGACCTAAGGTCCCCCTCCCCAATTCCTTGTTACTCTGCACCTGCGCACAACTGCCCCTTTGGCTTATGCTTTTCTGTGCTTTCTTTCCTACTGTGTTCACCCCCTGCCCAGGAATCTCAGCCATTTCCAAGGAATACCTGCACAACGAGGCTTCTCAGTCTACTCACCTCCAATGCAGAAGTCTGAGTCCAAAAGACTCCCAGCAAAACGAGGACGGCAGCCTGTAAAAGGAATAAACATCCTCACTCAGCAGAAAGACCAGGCAGTGCCATAAAACCCCCCAGACAGTTCCTGAACTGCGGGAAGCAGCTGCAGCATCAGCCTGAAAAATTAAACACTTAGAACTTGTATTCGTTGAAAAGAATCACAACTCTTTGTTGGAAATATCTTGCGTTTAGGCTCTCTATTTAGCCTGTAACTGGGAAAGCAGAATGATAACCATTACATACACAGATCATATTGGTCCCAGTACTGTACCACTTACTTGAGAATCTTCTTCTCTATCCCTTTGCTTTTAAAAATAAGGAACTTTCAAAGTTCAAGAAAAATGGATATACTCACAAATCTGTTCATTTTTCTTTCAGATAAGAACAAGAGGCTGCAGAAAATAAGAATGCAAGAAAACCCCAGAGACCTTCAACTTTTATATCGTGCTGAAGGTGTGGGAACACGTGACAGAAGTTTTCTTCGTGACTCGAACAAGTCCATATCTACATGCCACACTGTGGTAAGCCTCATATCTGAATTTTGGGTTGACACAGATAACCTGACCTCGATAGGTTACAAACACTCACTAAGTCAGCTTTTGAAAAATCAATCACTCTGCAAATGGCTATTATTTACTGGTTTAAACTCAAGAGGAGTTCACACTCTTGTTCATTTTTTGAATATTTTCGCTATTTAACAGGGTATTGTCCAGAATTAAATGTCATCAGGAATAATTGTGCTATTCATTCATATAAACTGCATTTTGTCTTCCAAAATAGAATCCCTAACAGCCTGACAGTTTGCAGACAAACCCTGGAAAGAATAGGTACATTTGTGTCATGCTGGGCTACATGTCAGCCACTGAACAAACCAGTCCTTCAGCCATTTCTTCTATCTAATACTTTCACAAAATTCTATTAGGAAGTGCTGCTCAATTTTGATCACTTACCATCATGTATATAACACACGCATCAAAATTACAGACATAATTAGGAATAACAAATGTGCTTCACAAGACAATCTGGGTACCTGCCATCCTCCTCAGGCTACAAAAGAGTGACACAATCTCCAGAGGATGTGTGTGTCATAGAAGGTCACAAAACACAAGGAGCAGGATGGTGATTCCTTCTTTAAAGCCTCCAGTCTTTTCTAGATTTTAAGAGAATGCCAGTGACTGCATGATATTGCCATGAGAAGTATTCTGCTCTGACTATGACCTCACCTGGCTGGGCTCCTCCTCATCTGTGATTCTATGTCAGACAGTGCTGGAACCTTGAATCCCACACTACTTTCTACTCCAAAGTCATGGAACTCTTGTCCCTTCTCATAAAACTAGAACCCAACCTAGTAGACAACACATTGCCATAATCTCAGTCATCAGAAAAAAAGGTGAAAGATTCTAAGGAAATCTCTTTCAGCAAACAGGCCTCAATGAAAAAAAGGAAATTGCATGCATTTGCTTTATTCCACCTAACTCCACATGGAAAATGTTATCTCAACTGTAACAACGCCGTACTGCTAAGCAATATATCAGAATACAGATATAAAATTGTGACAAGCACCATTAGATTAGACTAATTTGATTAGATTGATGTTACCCCTCCTCTTGAAAGCTCGCTCTCTCACTTCTCAACAGATTCTTTGTTCCTAACGTTACAGATATGTCAGAACTATTGACAGTAGATTTAAGTTGTCAAATAAGCCTTTCATAGCAGGAATCTAACAGGGTTCAGGCACCACAAGCTAAAACAAAAACATTTCCTAAGTTTTAAATGAATTTTCAACTAATGCTTGAATTAACTTTCCGTTAGTCATTATGTCTTCGTATGCTCATTTCTTGTGAAAAACAGCCAGGAAGCACGAGCTTCTGCTTTCCTGAGCTCCAATATGCTTAAGCCCATGTAAGAGCAAAACAACATGTGAAGTCAGTTATTTCAGGAAGGAGAATTACGACAATAACCACAATCTCATGAGTTTCACCTTTAATTACAGAACAGCTCTAGTAATTTCAGTGATTTAGAACCAACTTCATGATTTCTGGGAACACACCTAACATTTTTGACACAGAGAAAATACCACCTTTGTTGATTGAAGAGACGGTATCAGCTATGGATAAAACTCCAGGCCAAGTCCTTGGCCACGTAGGCACAGTGTTGCTACAATTTTTATTAGACATCTATTTTCTGATTCTGGTTTTGTTGTTTTTTGGTTTGGGGTTGTTTTTTTTTTTTTTTTTTTGTCATTGAAGAGTTACTACAAAATACATTTAAGTTACCCTACCAAGTTTTATTTCATCTTCCTGTGTGCAATGAACACAATCAAGCTGGTATCAGAGCCTCCTCTTATCAGAGCACTTGGCTATGAAAGCTGCCATGATTCTGTGAACACAGGGCACATACCAATAAAGTAAACACATTCAGAGGCAGGAGATCTGTGAGGATGCTCAAGTCCCGTTTCTGCTCAGTTCAAGAACAGAGCTGTTCTATGCACCCACATTCAAATTATTCTCAATAGCTGCACATGCACATGGATGTTACTTGGATCTGATCCACATCTGAAATCACAAGCTTGGCCTGAAAAGTTCACTCTCTGAAACAAGATATTTCAGTCAACCTGTGTCCAACAAGTTTACTGCACTGGGGCTGGACATATATTAAAACCCAGAGTGGTCATGATCTTCTTACCAATGCAAAATACATTACTGAAGTTAAGAGTAATTTATATAAATTGGTGATCTGTTGTAAGCTTGTTAAGAAAAAAATATTCTGCATATTGAAATACTCTTCAGGAAAGTGCTAAAAATGTAGACAAAGTTAAATCGGAAGTAAAAAACATTTGAAACAGGAAATAGCTTGATGCAAGAGAAGCAATCACAATAATAGAGTGCTCTGAACTTCAGATTGTGATTGCTTCTCTTCTCGGAGTTTTCCTGGCTCCAGCTCTTGGCAGCAGCCTAGGTACAGAGCTACACAAACCAGACACTGCTACCATAAGCACTAGTGTCTTCAGCTTCAGGCTCTGAAAAACATGTTTTGGAAAAATAAGCTGTATTTAAAGCCTGACACTTATCAGGAAATTGCATTTATCTTATATCAAAGACAATATTTCAGTCCTTGATGTATCAAGGCAAAAAGACAGTTGCTAAGATGGATGCATCAGGCACATGAAACCAGCACTAGATAAAGCCTGAATGTAGGGCTTGACCCAACATTAATGTCTTCCCAGGCTCCCCTCTAAGGCCAAAAGGCAGCTCCCCTTTAAGCAGATCTCTAAGAGCAATACTTTCCCAAGACATGGTCACTACAGTCAGCGCTTTATTGGGACAAATCCGCAAACCCAAACCCTCACCTCCTTTCATCTCTCTCAAAAATCAGAACAGCAAGACCACCTCACAGGGGCACCACGGTGAGCACTCACACCGCTCTCTCACTGACACCGGGCTCAGCACCCACTCAGAGGAGGGCTCAGAGGACTGGAAAACTGTCTGGGACGTCACGACTGTAAGTGCCTGCCACCACAGCTCGAGAAAATGGAAAAATAACCAAAAGGCTTTTGAAAAACACCCAAGCCTCAACAAATTGTAACAAGGTTTTACAGCAGATGCTAAAGAACAGTCCCAATTCTCCATTGTATTGTTTCTGCTGCACTGATGCTTTCAGCAGGGAATTCCTTCCCCTGACCTAAGCACTACAGCGCATCATACACGTGGCATTACTGGAGAAGGCAATTTACCTTTTCCCAAAGTCCCTTCTCAGCCTCCACAACACATTCACCTGGACCACAGAAGTGAAAAAAANTTGGTTTTGCTGAATGGTGTTTTCTGGGTTTGTCTCTTTGATGCTTAGGGACCGAGTCCTCACCAACTTCCACCCAGAATGAACCACTTCATTATCTCAAGGAACAGACTCCAAAGCTTGCGCCCATACGGAAAACGCATTCAAGCTCTGTGCAATGGCAATGCAACATGGGCACATACAAAGAGACAGATGTACTATTGCTCTCATCAGCCCAGAAATCAAGTTGAAAGTAACACAATTAATAAGTGCATTAAATGCTTGCAGTTGACTACAGATTTTCAGACACAGGAAGCATAAAAGTGTACCCTCACCAATCAAAAGCCCAATTGAGAATTTCAAGAATCAAACAAAAAGTAGGACAAATCTAAGGTAAAACCACTGGGACTGCTTACTTTATCTAAGATGATTATGTTAGTAACTCTATCTGCCTGGAAAGTACCAGACTTTCATCGTCCCTCCTGGCTCATAGGCCCCTTTATTGGAGTTTAGAGAGAATCTCTTCTCCAACATTACACCACATTTTCCCTGAGATCATACAGGCACAGCCCTCCATCACATGCCCAATTGGAGGTCACTTCAAAATGTCTTTCTGGGGGCCTTGGAGCCCTTGAAGACCATGGGCCAGACTCTGTAACAGATGATGGTTCAAGCACAGCCTATGGCAATGCACAACCTAACACAGCCCTGGCTGCCAGAGGCCTGAGTGCAAAGGTGGCAGCAGCCTCAAAGGGATATAGGTATAACCAGCGTTTGGCATAACGATGGGTATCAAAAGTGTCCCTTTGGGCTTACAGACTCAACTCAGTGAACCTGAAACCTGATTTAATTTAATATTGCACCTGCAGCACTGCTTTTTTTGTTAATAATGTGCTGGATTCCAGA
>VXBJ01002946.1:0-62034 GCA_013400055.1 Nycticryphes semicollaris
GTCCCGTCTCTCAATCGCAGCAGCTATGCATCTATGATGTAACATTTTTCATAAAGCTTGTCATAAAGGTTTTTTTTTGAAAAAAAATTTAGATTACTAATATTTTTTTTTGCTAAATATAGTGGGTTGACCCTGGCTGGATGCCAGGTGCCCACCAAAGCCAATCTATCACTCTCCTCCTCAGCTGGACAGGGGGAGAGAAAATATAATGGAAGGCTCATGGGCTGAGATAAGGAGAGGGAGATCACTTGGCAATTACTGTCAGGGGCAAACCATACTTGACTTGGGGAAAATTAATTTAATTTATTACCAATTCAATCAGAGTAAGGTAATGAGAAATAAAACCTAAATCTTTAAACACCTTCCCTCCACCCTTCCCTTCTTCCTGGGCTCAAATTCACTCCCAATTTCTCTACCTCTCCACCTTCAACCTCACCTTCGATGCCGAGAAGTGCAGGGAGATGGGAACGGGGTTTGTGTTCAGTTTCCTGCTGCTCCTTCTTCCTTATTGGGAATACTCCTCATACTCTTCCTCTGCTCAAGCATGAGGTTTCACCCAGGAGAGCCAGTTCTCCCTGAACTGCTCCAGCGTGGGTCCCTTTCTGAGGTGTGCAACCCTTCAGAAACAGGCTGCTCCAATGTGGGTCCCCCTGAGGTCAAAAATCCTGGCAGCCAACCTGCTCTGGCATGGCCTCCTCTCTCCACAGGTCCTGCCAGGAACCTGCTGTATCACAAGATTCCCAATGGGCCACAGCCTCCTCTGGGCATGCACCTGCTCTGTTGTGGGATCCTCCACAAGCTGCAGGTGAACATCTGTTCCACCTGCATGAGCTGCAGAGGGACAGCCTGCCTCATCATGGTCTTCATTGCAGGCTGCAGGGGAATCTGCTCTGGCACATGGACCACCTCCTCCCTCTCTGTCTTTGCTAACCTTGATTTCTACACAGTTGTTTCTCTCACTTCTCTCTCCTCGTTGCTCTTGTGTATGGGTTTTTTTCTCCTTCCCAAATACTTTATCACAGAAGCACTACCTTTGTTGCTGATGGGCTTGGCCAGTGGCTGATTGGTCTTGGAGCCAGCTGGTATTGGCTCTATTGGACATGGGGGAAGCTTCTAGCAGCTTCTCACAGAAGCCACCCATATGCCTCTCCTGCTACCAAAACCTTGCCATGCAACCTCCATATACTAACCTTTTATGAATGCTAGGTCTAACACAGATGCAAAGGGTATGGGACATAGAACAATTACCTCTCTCCAGTGATGCTAATTTTAGGGCATATATTTTATTAAAATCTAAATTAGCCCAATCATATATATGCATGCCTTGACTCCATTTGGAGCTTGCAGGTAAGTCTTACGATTTGTGTGATGCTGGTTCCTAGTACCTTTGAGGCATTATCCTAGCATTATGGACATTAAAGGCCAAAAAGGTATCTTTAGGATTTCACTCTTGACCTGTTAGGAAGTAAAAATATTGTTCTGAACTTAAACCAGAAATCTTGATCGCCATAGAGCTTTTATCTGATTTTCTTGCCTATTTCTACATGGCTTCTTGCAGTACTCTATCCCTACTATATCCCTAGTTCTGTAAATAGAAATTTACCAATGATACCACTATAACTTTACTAATTAATGTATGTTCACACCGTTTTAAGAGCTGCTAGTAAATTTTGACTCTTATAGCACATAAATCTGCCACATGCTATGCAGTTACTTTCCAAAATGGGATAGGCATCTCGCTTACAACTCACACACAATCACCCTTCTAGGCTAGTTAAGGTAAGAAGTTTCAGGATGTGATTCATCATGCTATATATGAGATTACGCTTTCAAGTTAATCCTTGGCTCTGTCTCTTAACATTTTCATTAAGTGCTGAGCTGACAGCTGGTGTCAATGCACAAGCTTTGCATTTTGCCTTACTGTAATGAGACTTTGCAAGATCTCTGCAATAGTAGTAGTATTTTCCTTAACAGATAACTAATTTAAAGAAATGGAAGGTGATGGAAAAATAGTATGTTCCTCAGAGGTCAAAAAATTCATGTTGGTAGAAACAGAGTCTGATGTGCCATCCAGACCATTCTGTACAAATTACGTGTTACTTATCTGTCAGAAATTACCCTACACATTGGCTAATGAAGCCATGATTCAGGAAAAAGTGGAGAGACAACTTATCTCATTAGGTAGGTATGGATATAATTCCTTGCTGCAGAAAGTACTAAGCAGGTTTTAGTACACACGTGCTCTTGGAACTTTGACCCTGATAATATGTTAAAAAGAGACACATATGAAAAGTAAAAAGAGTAAATTAAAAACCGGAGATACAATATCTCTTAGAATAGCAATTCTCGTATTATTAATAAGTGATTACATCTTGGAGAGGGAAAAATATATAGAAAAATCAATACTAATTCATTTGGACCACTCAACAACATAAAATATGATGGACCGCAAATCCATACGAGGCTCCTGATGGTTCTGCTAGGGGTAGATAATTCTCTGCTTCAGTTACTCCATTGCTTCCTTGCAACCTCACAAAAATTAATCTGAAGCAAGTGGGATTTTTTTGACCTGAATTTTTTATTTGTCATTCCCATGTATTTGCAGGCTGTTAAAGAGGCAAAATTCTCTGTGCTTTGGCTGGCAGGTGTATTTCTCACCTTTTCTGACCTTGGGATGGTTCTGTGTGAAACTTTGCAATGGGCAGGAGTTAATCAAATCATTAGGAATGTCAATAGATTCCTAGAAGCATAAAGGGACATAGAAAAGACAGAAGGTTTCTGGTCTTTCTGTTGATGTAGTTTGGAGCCCTCCTTTCTCTTTGGGACTGTATGCTGTTTCTAGTCACAGCCAGAGGTAGTTGCAGGTGTCCTTGTTGATACATGGACTCACCATCCTTGTTTTCTTTTTTTTTTACCCCAGGCTGTCTTTTCTATATTTAGCCATACATCACTAATCTTCCAAAAAATTGGACAACACCGTTCTTAGTGCTGAACAAAGCTTAGAAGATTTGACTAAGCAGGATGGGGGTTGTAGACTTATGTGAGTACTGCTCAAATTGGTTCAGAACAGATTTGACATCTGCATTTCCTCATGGATTAGTTGGGATGAATAACTTTGACTTGTGATGTTGTTTAGGAATGCTTCATTTTAAAAAATGGCACTGGATGCTTAGGTTATACAACAACATTTTATTTCCTTCCTGGGATTACTGAGATCTTGCTGGTTTAAAAGCTATGAAATGAAAGCCCTGTGAAAACTGTTAACAACATATTGAGCTCAATAAATCCTTATGAAAAAGACCTATCCATTGTGTAAGGTTTACTCAAAGACTGACATATCCATCCTTGGTATCAATAGTCATAACTCTACTGACACCAATGTTATGCTATTCTGTGTAATCTGAAGATCTGCCCTTCAGAATAAGATTGTGTTGGTGTGTTTGCTCTTTTCCCTAAGCATAGTTTTTTTTGTTGTGAATACTGAATTGCCTGTTGCAGTATAGGGTCTGCCGACCGGAAGATCTCACGATGTACGGAAAGATAGGACACCCTCTCCCTATAGCCAATAGGGTTTAGCACTTAGTTCAGGATGTAAGCGGACGGAAGTGATGTTGTGAACCCAGACTATATAATGCCGTGTTATCAATCAATAAACGCCATTTGCCGTCCACCACATTGGTGTCTGCGAGCTGATGGACCGAGCGGCCTGGGATTGGCCGACGTGCCGTTCCTGAACCAGGTCGCCACGCCTCCTGCAGGCGACAATTGCCTGTATGAATTTTTAGTTAAATATAAATTTTTAGTGGAGCCTGTGAAAACCCTAGAATTTTAGTTATTGATGCTACTACTGACACTTAGTCATAGCCCAGGACCCACTTGGCTAGGTCTTGAGTGAATTTTTAAGGGGCTTGCAATTGGAAGGAGTTTACAATCCAAGACTATGGTGGGAGACAACCAATCCCAATAGCATATAAGGATAAGGAACTGCCTAGATGGCCACAATCAAAGTGTTGCAGTCAATGGCTCAATGTCCAAGTAGAAACCAGTGATGAGTGGCATTCCTCAGGGATCAGTACTACGACCAGTGCTGTTCAACATCGTTACTGGTGACATGGGCAGTAGAACTGAGTTCACCCACAGCAAATTTACTGATGATACCAAGCTGTGTGATGTGGTTGCCACACTGGAGACAGGATGCCACCCAGAGTGACCTGAACAGGCTGGAGACGTGGGCCCATGCAAACCTCATGAAGTTCAACCAGGCCAAGTGCAAGGTCATGAACCTGGGTCACAGCAATCCTAGGCACAAATCCAGGCTGGGCAGAGAATGGATTGAGAGCAGCCCTGAGGAGAAAGACTCAGGGATGTTGGTGGATGAGAAGCTCAACTCTCACCTGCAATGTGTGCTTGCAGCCCGGAAAGCCAACCACATACTGGGCTTCATCTAAACAAATGTGGCCAGCAGGTTGAGGGAGGTGATTCTGCCCCTCTACTCCACTATGCTGAGAACCTACCTGGAGTACTGCATCCAGCTTTGGAGCCCTTAGCACAGGAAGGACACAGACCTATTGGAACAGGTCCAGAGGAGGGTCATGAAGATCATCAGGGGGCTGGAGCACCTCTCCTATGAAGGCAGGCTGAGAGAGCTGGGGTAGTTCAGCCTGGAGGACAGAAGGCTCCAGGGAGAGATTATAACAGCCTACCAATACCTAAAGGAGGCCTAGAGGAGAGGTGGGGAGGGACTCTTTAGCAGGGATTGTAGTGATAGGATAAGGGTAATGTTTGTAAACAGAGAGGGGAGATTTAGGCTAGCTAGTAGAAAGAAATTCTTTTCTGTGAGGCTGGTGAGGCACTGGAAGAAGTTGCCCAGAGAAGTTATGGACATCCCATCTCTGGAAGTGTTCAAGACCAGGCTGGATGGGGCTTTGAGAAACCTGGTCCAGTGGGAGGTGCCCCGATCATGGCAAGGACAATGAAATGAGATGATCTTTAAGGTCCCTTCCAACCTGAACCATTCTATGACTGCAATTCTATATACAGGAGCACAGGGAAACAGGTAGGCAAAGTTGCTCAGCATGATGCAGTGATCACAGCACACCAAGAGCTCAACTGTTGAAATATTTTGTAGACATCAGACAAGAGAGACCTTCAAGGAGTGATGTCTTTTGATGTTTTTTTTTTTTTTTTTTTTTTTTCCCTAGCAGCAATAGAAAGCATGGAAGACGCTTACTTGAAAATCTAAGTGTAAAATAAAACTACTTTCTTGGACTGGGTGGTAGTAAGATACAATCACTGAGGCAGAGATAGTAGGGAAGGAGTAATCTGCAAAGGGCTTTGAATTTCTATTGGTTTTGAGAAAGGTACTGTTTAGCAAGACGTAGAAATAGTAGCTAGCTGAACTCAAGGGCTAAGTGTGCAAATACATTTATGAATCATACTTCTTTATATCCGTCTAGCTCTGTTCAGTGATAAGAGTAGGTAGTAACTTTTTCTATTGATTCTGATTAGACAGACCTCCCTTCCAGATAACTTTAATGCATCATGCAATGTAGCGATTTGATGTTGAACATGATTAGAGTATTGGTGCTTGTAGAGGAGGCCTCTTGCTCTTTTTTTCAAACTTAACAGATAAAATAAGGGACATGTCAGCTCAGGTTTGAAGACTTGGATTCAGCATTTGAAGTGCCAGTGGTCTACAAGTCTCACTGTAGAAAGCTCCTCTTGCTGTGCTCTGGCAGGGCTCAGAGCTCACTTTTAAGGCATAAGGCAAAGTCTCCTCCCTTGAGGTTTTTCATGTTCCAAGTGTAGGCTGATTGAACTCACAAACGCTTTTATATTTTGGTGCATGTCAAGTTGTTCTGGAAATGCTCTGAGTACATACTTATCACAAACAAAACAGCAATGAGAATTTTTAAAATAAATGACTGAATCAGTGCTTTATGAGGGCCATTTACATTAGACAAGTACTGACTGATCTTATGCCAAAGCACTCTCATTTGGACTATTAGCAAAATAAAAGGTTCGTGTGTTTCAATAGCCATGGTCTAGTTAAAGACATCAAGCTGAAATATGCTGGAGTTAGATACAGACATAATATGGGATCCATCAGTCAGAAAGCACATGGGCCTCAGGAAATGAAATAACAATCTTAGTAATGGTAGGAGCTTAGAGGGAGAATATGGTTAAGGTAATTAGAAAGAGTTTCAATCAAGGAACAAGTTCATCTTACAAGTGTTCTTCTACAGAGAAAGCACTTTCCATGAATGACTTTTGCTGCCCTGGCTTCTTGATCTTCATGCAAAATTAACTAAGACTTATCAAAATTTCATGGCCTATAAACTAAGCCACTTCAGTTTAGTGTCATCCAGATGAAATATTGAAGTGTGACCATGGCACTTGGTAATAAACTATCATCTAAAAGGAATGGGTGGGGAAACCTGTGGTGCTGAGGAACTAAAAACCAATTAAAAACTATACATAAAAGAGGAATCACAAGAAGGAATTAAGGAATGACAGAGAACCTCGAGGAAATAATTGAAGGGAGAAATGTCATTCTAACCTTTTAAAATATTAAAAAATTAATATACCTGAAATATCATCAAAAACCAATCCTGTAAGCAAATCTGTATTCATGGGCCTTCATGCCTGTCTTCAGGATGCTCTTTAAATGTGCAAAGCATTGATCTTGTGGCCTAAGGAGAACCTAAGAGATGATGTGAGATCAAGTTACAACTACAGGGAGAAGAACACTGAAATTTCCAGATCCTCTTTTCCTTCTGGATTACGCTTTGGATTACATATAATTTATAACTGAGGATAACAACTGGGAAATCCTTCAAGAAATTATACTCTGAAAAGCCTGTTTACAGTTGACACAAATCTGTTTAGCAGACATGTTTATCAGATTTACTTATGTTCCTGCACAACTGAAAGGTGTTGATAGATGTCATACAGCTGCTAAGCTCCAAACAGCTGCTTGTTGCTCATGTAGCATGCATGGATGCTAGCTGGTAAAATGTAAATGACTGACTGATTTAATATCAGCTTTTTTTTAAAAAAATGTGAATATTTATT
Source organism: Nycticryphes semicollaris (assembly GCA_013400055.1). Lineage (NCBI taxonomy): Eukaryota > Metazoa > Chordata > Aves > Charadriiformes > Rostratulidae > Nycticryphes > Nycticryphes semicollaris. The sequence continues at coordinate 7,075 of VXBJ01002946.1, forward strand.
TATGAATATAACATCACCTATGTGATCGTAACAATGGTGCCAAACCATCAAATACTGCTGATGCTCCACCTCTGTTGTCTGGCAACTTGCAGACAAATTCTGTTGAAAACCCACTGAAAAGAAAATTATAAATCCCTAGCTGATGCTGTTAAGTGTCATGTGGCATTTACAGTAGTTATGGATGTAAATCATTCATAATCCAATATCAAACTGAAAAGAGCAAACGAGTTTGTCTCTGTGGTTAAAAAGAACAAGGTATTGATTACCATAACAAATTAACAACTTGAAGTCTGATATATGTCCTCTGAGTGCTGAGAGCTGTGAACTGGAACAGTCATGTATTACACATTAGGCTCATGAGATTTAAAAGCAATTGCACTACAAGAATAGCTAGTTATTAGAAGAGTTCTGTAAAAATTATTTTAATGGCATTTACTGCAGGGCTAGAACAATTACCAACCTGCAATCAAACTAATAGCTTTTCATTAATTAAGATAGTTGAGCAAGACCCTGTCTGTCTTCACAGTTTTGTTGTGGGAAATGATGCTGTGTGTATCTTCAATGGCAGATGAGGACTGAGGACTATGACATCACTACTGATAAACCCTTTAAGGATGCTTCTGTCTGCTTTACATTTTCTCTCCTTTCCTCCCTTATTGTGATGAGTGAGACTTCACCAGCAAATATAACAAGATGATGATGTGAAAGTGTGCTAGTTTGAATCAATATCTGTTTCTAGCCAGCAAGCTGCTTTCAGGATAGTACTTACAACAGTGCTAAACCAATAAGAACCTGGAAACTACAAGGGAAGGAGATGAATATTCATTCGCATTTTTAAGGAATTTCTCTTTGACTGTGCTCACACTTACCCCCTGTCTTGTTTATACAAATGTTTTCATAAAGTGGTTTGTTGGCAACAGTGTTAGTGAAAATTGAAAAACATAGCAAATATTGAAAATTATGATAGATTTCTCTTTTCAGATCTCCAGCAGTGCTTGCAAGGAAAACCATGAATTACATTCATAGTCACAGAACAAAAACATTTTGTTTGATTATTCTGTAAAGCAAAATGCTTTTAGTTGAACATGACCAAAAGTTGCAAGATATGTTTTGCAGATCAACTAGAGAGAAAAATTCTCCACAGAGGATCTCGTGACTACTTTACACTGCAGATACTGTGGTGGGCTGCTGGACAATTTGAGAACAGAAAATGGCAGGTAAGTTTGTGGTGAGCTATTTAGCTGGCCTTATAAGTCATATAAACGATCCTTTTTGCTTGACTGAGTATTGAAAGAAATAGCTGGTGGACTTAGAAAGATAGGGAACATCCTATATTCATATCCAGAAGCCAGAGGAGAGACTTCATAGGTTTACAGCTGAAATGAAAACCACTTTGCCTCTTCTTTCACCCTGCGGTGCTGAGCTTTCACCAGGAGGAGGAAGGTGGTTCAAAGCGTTTGAAGGCAAAAATTGAGGTTTGTATTTAATCCATGAGGAACAATGTGATGTACTGCTGCCATTGGCAAAACTGAGTTTTGCTGGGATTTCTGAAGGAAAGTAGGGCATCATGGGGTTGGGAAAGCTTGGGGATCCTTGGCTGGGTAGAATCTCTCTCTGTCTTTCCCCTTGACAAATGTCCTGAACTCTTCATCTGGTCTGACCTTGCTTGGATGGATCATCCACGCTAGAATAAATTGCTGACATACTGAAGTTGACAATGTGTATTGATAGTATTTCATGTTATATGAATATAAAAATTACACAAAAACTCATTGGGAACCCGTGAACGTGTTGAAGACCACTGTAATAATGTGCAGAGATCTAGGAACACCTGGGAAATCTGCCACTGTGGTTTTAAGAAACTTAAGTGCTCTGGAGCATTATTTATTTGGTGACATGACAAATTGTTCTATGAGGGCAAGATGATTGCAACTTAAAAATAAATTAAAGCCTCTCTCTGGGTGTCCTGCTCAATTTTGATATACAACACTCTAAACAGGAGTCTTGGCTGCCTGGAATGTGCGGCATTTAAAGAACCAATTAAAATTATAAAACTCTGGCAAAGTTTCCCATCAGTGTTACTGCTTCTTCACTGTGTTACCTTGTATTTTGTACCATTCCTTGTGCTTTACCTGTTGTAGAGCTGTTTCTCATACTATTTAAAGTAAGCTTAGTTCTCAATGTGTGGGAGTATTCATTAGTGTATCTGCTGGAGGGCTGATGTGCCAATGATTCCTCTCCATCCTTCTCTTCTTGGTTGGACCACCACACCAGGGGTACGAGTGGTGAATAGGAAATGGCTTCTGCCCCTCTAGCTTGCATCAATAGATGGTTCAGTCCCACTTCAGACTGCAGGAGTTTTTTTTTCAGCTGCTTTCAGTTGAATTTGCTTCTGACTCTGCATGGGTAGCATCATGTGCCATCCCAGTGCATAGAAATAACTAATATTGTTGTCTCACTTTTCTGTGGCTAATTCTCAATCAAAAAAAGTTGCTGAAAGTGGATGAAATGTTCTTTTTTTCCTATTGGCTGCAATAGGGAATAGGGTTTTGAACAGATCTGTTCATTGGAAGTGCTTCTGTTACACTCAGAATTGATTTGGAATGACAATTTAAGTGAGAGACATTTTTGCACAGTAATGTTCACATGCATACCGATCTCATAAGCTACAAGGGGATCACCTTGCTTTATTTTCTCAATATAACCTGGGGCTACTACAGAGTGGATGAGGCTTTGGCTGTAACATTAATATCCACACAGCGTCACAGCGTAATGATCCGGTTGTGCACGGTGAATCCCTCATTTGGTGCTGCGGCCTTTGTAGATTATGCTGCTGGTTGGTGGAGTTGCCTTCCCTGTGGGAATTTAAGCACCCACTCATTTCCACTTCTGATGAGGAAATTAATATCCTATTCATGTAGCTGTATATTGCTTTTAATTGGCTTAGTATTAAACTACCGACTGCCTGAATGAAATATGGTGGGGAAGTTCATCTCTAGAAGGCAGTTCATCTGTGGACAATTACAGGGTGTTTATTTCCATGTTATTGAATCACAGGAGGGAATATGTCATATAGAAAACTGTATTTTCAGAGAAGTTAATGACCTTTAATAAAACAATGGGCATTTTTTCTTAAATATAATGGCTGAAAAAAAAAAAAGTTCCACCACCTTGGGTGCTAAATCACCTGCCCAATAAGAAAAAGCTGATAAATATTTATGAATTGCCCATCAGGAGCAATCAGGGACAACTGGCAGCATAAAACGTAGAAATAATATTTTTTAACTTTATCAGTGCCTTTATTAGCTTAGAACAGAGGCTCTTTGGGACAGAAAGCCCTTGCAGGTGGAGATCTCTATCTAGTTCAGAGACATCAGCCAGCTCTCTTCCTCCAGAGGGCTAGAGGGCCAAATCAAAATAGCTCTGCTGGATGCTATGGAGCTGTGCTGATGGGAGGGCAGGGAGGTGGGGTGGTGGTGGGAGCATGTGTGTGGCCTCTGTTGTCCTTATCTAACAACAGCATCGATGTGGAAGTGCCCCATCCATGTGCTTGGTGAGGCCTGTAGCTGGCAGTCTGGATGGGGCATGAAGGTGGAATACTGTGAGTGATGATGAAAAACCAGCTCTATCCCAGGATTTTCCCCCTCAGTACCTCTTTTCTTTCTGCCCTCCACTCAGGAGAGGAATATCTTTTTTCCTCAAATATGGATGGAATAATAAAAGAGATAAAGTGACTTCCATTGCAGCTTGTCCATGACTCTGTCAAGATCTCATGAAGTAGGCCCAGTATAACCGGCGTGTTGCTGCATCAAACTGTCCCGTGAATATCTCTGGTGCTGCAGTAAATGATATTAGGAATTCAGTCAATGATATTCTCGTCAGAGACTTGTCCCTTGGCATGATAGCAGGATACAGTGCTGATGAACAAGGCATAAAGCTGCTGGTCAGACCATCTGTAGGTATTAGAGATCCCATCGCTTGTTGTGTAAAACGTGGACTATCTCATAATCCTTGCCACATTTCAACATATCTAGGTACATCCGGGGAAACTAAATCTGTCTACCGTCTTTTGAATTCTGACAAAGAAGAAATATATGAAGGTTATGCATTTAGAGGGGATCTTGACATAATCTGGTAAAATTACTCTGACTCACAGGTCTATGTATCTCACCTTGATACTCCTATAGTGATCCTGATAATGTATGCTTGGCTAAATCATGCCTCCAGAAAAACCATCTAGTCTTGACTTGAAGACCTCTGGAAACCGAGAATCTGGCATGCTTATCCCACTGGTTAATATGTTGACTATTAAAACCATGTGCCTAATTCCTGATCAGCCTCAGCTTCCAAAAATTATTTCTTGACGTACTTTTCTCTGGTAGATTAAACAGTCCTTTCCCACTCGGAAAAGCTTCCCCTAGAGGTCTTTAGATACTGTAATCCAGGGATGTCTGAGTCTTCTCCCTGGCAAGCTTTTAAAATGCCTTGGGGTGCAGTGTTATCTTCAGCCCTGGAATAATTTTTGCAGTTCTTTTCTGAGGCTTCTGCATTTTCAAAATCCATTTTAAAGACTTTGCAGGCTTGATGTGATATTATAGTGGGGGGAGAGTCATACATAAACACACATATTATACAAGTGATACATTTTGGACTGACTTAATTTTAACTACCACATGCAATAAAATGTAGGTGCAGCCTTTCACCCATCAGATCATATTCGAAAATAAGATGTCTGCCCATGCATCTGAAACATATGTTCATCAGAACTTATCTTCAACAGAACAATGTTAATGGAGCTTTTGCTTTCATAACCAACCCCCCAAAATGGAGAAGTTCTTGTGGTCTGATCCAAAATGCATTTATTTTAATTTTTGGCAACATATATTTAAGGAAACTCTTTCAGGTTGACCATGAAATTTTTGAAAGCAACCAGTTCTGTTTAAAAAATGCTAAGGCAATTTTACACTTCTAAAGTTTTTTTTCACTTTCTACGGCAACCAACTGCAGAGCTGAGTAATTTGCAAATGGACATGCACATCATCTGATAAGATTTCATACACGAAACAAAGAAAGTTTGTGTGACTGAGTATATAGCCTGGTATGTCAGGCTGATATGAAGCCACAGCTCTCCTAAGGGAGGGTGTAGACAGGCTCCTGGCATGGTAAGGGGGGGCCATCTCCCAGTGCCCCTTCCAGGGATGGCAGAAGCCCTCTTCCACTTGAGTCTGAAGGCAATAAAAGCTAGCAAGAAGGGAGGGAAAGAGAGTGGGGACTGAAAAAGGAGGAATAACAGGGAAGGGAAAAAAATCTGAGAAGCTCAGCAAAAAGGAAAGGTTAAAAATTCACCATCCAGAGACTGGAAGGCTGCATCTTGGGCTGGGGCAGGTGCTGGGAGTGTTCACTGAGGAAGACCGGAGGCAGAGAGGCCCACTGGGTAAGTAAAGGGGTTTCAGACCCAAGAGGCTTCAGTGAGATTTCAGGTGGGTGCAGAGCTTTGGTGGACTACAGGAAGGGAGAAAGCCTGGGAAAAGCGAGGGAGGAGGGTTTCGCCAGGGCCTGGGCTGTGTCGGGGTATGGCAACTGATGGGAAAGGCAGGCTGAGATGGGGCAGGAGATGAGGGCAAAGAACTGAAAAGGGAACTGAGATTCAGTAGGGGCCTAGTAAGACTGGGACTGGTGATCAGGCAGACTGGCATGTAGGGAAGGAGTCAGAGCCTGGCTGGAGAGAAGAAATCACGAATCTCCATGAATTCAGTGTGCAAATGCATGACTGTTACGAACACCTTGCTGCTAGCATGTGCTCCATGGATCACTGCCACTGGCTTTGACTGTGACATTTGCATGTGTGGCCTGGGGACACTGTCACACCAGCAAGTGGTGGAAAACCCCACCATTATAGAGGATACAATCTGGTTTAAGTGGCTTGACTAATTCTGTCAAAACTCTGCAAAGTTAGTGGACACTGGCAAATCCAGTTCATCTCTAGCCAGGCTTGTATGCATTCATCAGTGCTGGGGTCAGTGAGGACCACAGGGAGGAGAGAGCTCATCTTAGGTTTTGAGATCTCTAAAGACCCAGTGGATCATACATACTCAAAGCTGTGAAGCTTTGTCACTATGCTGGGGGTAGTTCTTGGGCACTGACTGGGTATGACTGTCTGGGCTACAGTATTTACCTGTGTTCCCCTTCTCCTGTTGATTTGGTAGATCTGGTCATTATTCCTTTATTATCTAGACATAATGTAGGTTGCATAGCAAAAGGCTTCTTCTTCAATTGCACTTTGCCCTGGATAGCATAGACTGTCACTGACTCCTGTTGGGAAGAGAGGGTACAGCGGTTTAGAGAATTGCCATCAAAAAAGAAACCAGTGATTGCATTATGGCCCTTCAAACCAGGCTCCATACCCCCCAGCCAGCCACTGTTGCCTAACTGGATACAGATGGTCTCAGCTCAGCTTGATGTTTTTTTCCTCGTGTGCATTTATAATGCCATCAGCCCATGCAGCAGCCAACTGTTGTGATTGGGCAATGCTACTGTGATTACCTTCTTCTGCTTGGCATGCATGGTGGTTATGTTTTGTCTCAAGTCAAATTGTACATTTCTTAGGGCTTTTTGCAGTGTGCTTTTAATGGGTTTTTGAAATTGTCCTCCATTTCTGCCTACAGCCTGCTTGTCCATAAATCAGCCACGGTGGGAGGGACAGGACAAGGAGCAAGTTAGTACTGTATTTGGTGTAGGTGTAGCACTCTCTCCCCAGAGAGCAGGGATTCCTGATTCAAGCTGGAGCAGGCAGGAGGTGACTGGGAGAGGAGGAACTACCTGCAAGTTTAGTTGGAGATATGACTGCTTCATCTGAGTTTTGAAAAAGGTACACGACTTGTGCTTTATTCTAACTATTTCCCTCCTGTGGCTTCCTACCACTAAAGGGGTCTCTTGCTGACACCACAATTGTACATGGGTGAGCTGAGGGTCTTGCACTGTCTTAAACTGGATCAGGAACCCTTCTCCCCTCATCTGCCTTCTCCCTCTGGGGAAGCAATGACAAGTCAGGTTTCTTCTGTAGCAACACAGATGTGAGAATGTGACTCTGCCTTTCTTCTTATAAGCAACCAGTGGAAGAATGCGCAGGAAGACGGAAAAAGCTGGGAACTATAGTACCCTGTTTATCTGGCTTTGAGCCTTCCTGTTGCAGCGATCCTAAATCAAGGCACACATTTTCTTGATTATGGACTTGTTAATTCATTATTTGGCATTTGTTTAAACTCTAAACAGTGGTTAGAAAATACCCAGTGACTAATGATCACTTATTAGGGACCAAGGAAGCTTGCAGGATGTTTCAGTTACTGTTGGCCAAAGCACCAAAGGTTTAGCTTTTCACCAGTGTCCTGGTGTGAATAGCAAGACTATTTTGGACCATGTGGGATTTATCTCAGGAATTTTAGCATGAGGATGTGAGGTCCATGGGTCCCCGCAATGGCTGCTCCCACTTTCTACACAGACAATGCAGCCATATAATTAAGGGTTGCCTCAGCAGTCCAGATGACTTTAGCAAGTTGCTGCAACTACTTCTGTGGCTTAATCCTACCTTGTACTGCACAGGTAGAGAGCTTATGCCATGCAACCAGCATTATAATACTTCTGTTATTCAAGCTGTGGCCCTTTAGTGTGGACAGATGGGATAGATCCCTGACGGATAGTACTTATAAGATGCTCTGCTGCAGAAACGTGCTCTTCATTTCAGAGAATTAAGTGGGCTGCTGATTTTGTTTGTGTTACCCTGCTGAGTGTTGGCAGGACAGCTGTTGTATGTTGTATCACCCCTCATTCCCTTCACCTTGTCCCTTCCCTGAAGAGGGGCACAGATGAGCTTGTTTTGAATGCAGATGTGCATGGAAACATTGCCAGGGAAAAAAGTTTTCAAAGTTATACAGGAAAATTAACAGCGAGACAGAACAGCTATATTGATATACCTAGGTGACACTAAAATGGGTGAGGAAAATCAGCATCTGGGAAAACCGGAATACTAGACTTCATTTCCAAATATAGGTGTGCTATATGTTCACGTATTTGTTGTATGTGTTTTGGAAGCACAGTAGTACAAATTGCATTCTGTTGAAATAATTGACTTTTCTCTACAGTCCCCCGAACAGTAATATTTTCCCCTCCCATAGAGAATGTTGCATGGAGGAGAAGCATTCCTTTGAGCATCACTTAGAAAGGAAAGTTCTTTAAAGGAAAATACAGAGAAAAGAATAATCTTGCTCTGCTTCAGTTTTTTCATAGGCAGCCAATAAGACAGCCTTCAAAGAGACTTCTGAGACTGCCTGACAAGAGGTCGCCTTTGGGCACAGTAGCTGAACAGAGCTGACTCCTGATTGTAGCAGATATCTGTTGGAAATAGGTACTTTGCTTTCTGTGCAGGCACGAGAGAGGAGTGGAAAACGAGTGGGCTGGTCCTTGGGAGCGCTGAGCTATGCAGAGTTTGGGAAGCTGGAGGAAGCTAGTGACAAGCTTGGTGTCCAGTGCATTTTGAGTATCTCTAAAAATCACACCCTGAAATAGCTGCAAAGTCTGATTCCCACTCCCAGGTCGGGTGTAGGTTGGTAGAGCCACCAGAACATCATATCTACCATCCCTAGTCCCAACAGCCCCTCTGGATGGGGTATGTTAGTTCAGTGATATCTGGGGATTTGTGCATTGTGTCTCCTTTCATTTGTGCCCTCTTCTTTTCTTTAATGTTGTGACATCAAAGGGGCTGGCTAGGGCTGTTCCCTTGACCACTAAAACTTATTAATGACAAATACTTGGCAGATTCATAGATTGGCTGTGATGACTTTGATACAGCTGTATGAGGCGAGAGTCCCTAAATGTCGCCCTGAGATGAGCCATGTGTCTTTAATGCAGAGATACACATGATAGGATTTATTTTCACCAAAGTGTAAGTGCTCATCTCTCTCGTGTTAACTTCCAACATCATTCCTTACAAGTCTGTGGTTGCTGCAGCACTGTGTTTGGTCTAGTCAGCAAAGATAGACATGGATGGATTGATGCTGCATGGTGCAACTTTGACATACACATTCTTCAGATCTTCCATTCCCCACTTAATAAATGCCATATAGATAGGAGGTCTGAGATCAATTGCGATTAATAACAAGAACCAAATTTTCTTCCCATTTCTGACTGATGAGAGCCTGACAGAACTGAGGCCTAAGTCTACATTTGCAATGCGCATAAGAAAACAGCGTTAGCTTTTTGATTTTGTGAGACTAGTATGTTTGCTGTGAATTGTTTTACATGTTTAGAGTTCTTGTGGAATTTGCTTGTCTGCAGGAGTGTCTGTGATTCTGTGTGGCACAACTGACAGGCGATGCTTGCTGGGAAAACTCCCAGTATACATGGTATTACAGATGTTGAATTTGCTTGCCCATGCCTTGCTGTTTTCTGTAGCTTAAAGGTAGTGTAAGGGCCCTTGGCATGGATGAGCAAGCAGCAGGTGGGCTGCTCTTGGCCAGTGCAGACAGGATATATCTAAATGCAAAAGGACAATCTTTGAAAGGCATTGGTTTGTTCCTGGCTCCTGACTCCTATAGGAATCCAACTTCAGCAGGGCTGATGGACGCTGGCTTACTCCAAGGCAATATAGCATCAATGAGTAAGAAGCAGCATCTTCCCTCTTAGGAAAAAACCTTTACAACCAGCATTTTATACTCACCAAGGTTGTGACATGCCTAAGAGCTATAAACTGCTGGGCTGCTGGATTAAAGCAGGCGGAGTCACCACTTCACTTTCTGTGAAGGCTGCTCTGACTGGTGTGCTCTGAGGCAAGACATGACAGCCTATAATTGAGTACAGTACTTCACACAAGGTAGGCATCAACCCATTTGTGTGTCAGCATTGACAGAAATCCTGAGAGCACTTCACTACTAGATCCTCCTGGGTCTGGAGTTTGACCCTTGGGAGTGGGGACTTGGTGAACCTGAAGTCTGGTCTTAGATGCTCGTCTCGTTTTGAGCACTTGACCCCACAATGATCATAGTTCCTGAAGGAGCCATTCTCTGCAGGCCATCAGGTCAGTGCAAGCTTTTCAGATTGTGAGGGTGGGTGTTATTGTCCCAGAGCTTCTCCAGTACTACTCAATTTGCTCAGGTAAGGATTTAGCCCTCTGTTTGCACAGCCAGCAACTTCAGTAGGGTATAATGAAGTTGGAACTGCCTTTTAATTTCCTTCAGTAATTGGGCTAGAGTTACGATTGTAATTTGGACCTGATTCTGAAAAGAATCTCCGGTCTTTGTTATCAGGCACATGATTTAATTCAGTTTAATTTAATTTTGACACTGGCAAGATTCTCATTTAAAGTGCACATTTCCAAGTGTATAAATCTATAGGAATGACACTGGCTCAGAACCTTTACCAGGCAGGCTGTCATAACTAATGCCTATTAGTTAAATTAATGTAACAATGTGCACTTTTAGTGCTTAGGAAAGAATCTGCTCTTCAGATATAAACCACAAAGACCTGCAAATGGCTATTTAATTAAACTCGTTTTTTTCTTTCCGGATACTTTCTCTAAAATTTCTTTCTTTCCTCAGGTAAAGTGTTCTTACAGGAGAATGTGAATTTAAAATGCTAAAATCAAGGAAAGGCCAAGTTATGGTATAATGAATATATTAAAGCTTATTCAATACTGTGTTCTAAATTAATGTCTATTTCTAGTATAAAATGCAGAGGAAATTGGATTAGTTTGAAAATGTTTCTATAGTGAAAGGTGAACACAAAAATCTTCACTGGGAGCTGATGTATGTGAGCAGCAGTGGGAAACATGTTCTTGCAATCACTTTCTGAATTATCTGGAATTTTATGAATTACTATGTTACATCAGAGCATCTCAACATTAATTTCATTTTTCTAAATCTTTCCATTTTGCTTTACAGTGGTATTCAAATGCATTTTGTTTCTAAATAGTTAAGAGAGGTCCAGAAAATGCAGGAAAGCTGGGACACATCTGGAGCTCATGTGACTCATTGCAGGTACCTTGGGTCACTGGAGCAGAGTGAGCAACTTAAATCTCGTCTGTGCCACTTAAATCCTGATGTACAAGAATAAGAGTTCTATACTTCCATGCTGTGATCTTGTTTGAAGAGCAGTGTCTGGAGCTAACCACAGTAGAGTTTGATGATTAATGAAAAATGCCTTTGCTACACAAATCAGAGCAGATACGTGTACTGTAGACTTTTAGTGCTCTGGGTTATTAATAGACAATTAGCAGTGAGTATTTAATGCATTTAATAAAGTTTGCTATGGAAACCCTTTTCCATTTTATCAAAACAATAAAAAAAACCCCCAACGGTTATTTACATAAAAGGTTAGGAGATTAGCTTTGGATAAGAAACAGAAATTCATAACCAGAAATAAATATGTAGCATGTCCATTGTAGGCTTTACAAATGTGCTAAGTACATTGAGTTAATTGGTAATTAACTCAGGGTAAAGTCTACAGATAGTCTAAACATATTGATTGCCAACTCTTCTCTTTCCTGGAACAGAATCACTGTGCAATGCTGAGCTGAATTAAAATAAAAGAGTGCTACAGAATATAATTTCTGCTGTGGACTGAAGACATTTTTATGGTGTGGCTTGCCACTGGAATAGGGCAATGGTCATCAACCACTCTTTAGACGCATGCAGCGCTAGAAATCAGAAAGATCTATAGGAAATGCATGTAATTAAAGAAGATAGGATCACCATAAAACTGTGATTTTATTATAATTATAAATGGCCATGGCTAAAATAGACCCTCCACATCTGTTAAAGGACTGATTTTCAGTAAAAAACCAGAAACAAACTGGCTACAGGAGCACGTGCGTTCTGATCATTATTGCTTCAAGCTGGGGCATGAGAGACTGCAAAGAGAACAATGCATCTCTGGGAAACCACAAACGCACAGAGATGCATGTCCTGGGAAACCACAAATACCAGAGGATGCATAAAGGGATGCTCTAAGAAGTTGTACGTGTTCCTGTGAGTTGTTCAGGAATAGTGGTTATCTGGCATTTCCCTTATAAATGGACTTGGAACTATTTGTGGCTAAGCTCAATAAAAAGTGCGCTGATGAAAATTACAGTTTATTTCTTTTTGTTTTACCTGAAGGTGATTGTATCCTTCATTGCATTCATATTGAATCATATACAAGTCTAATGTAATTCAGCACGAGGTGAGACTTGTCTCACTTAATTTTATATGTTCACAAAGCAGAAGTCTACATCTGAACTGGTTGTCTGGCCTCCTTTATGACTGTGGAGACAATGGAGAGTCTGGAGATACTTCTAGAGAATGATTCATCTGCTCTATTTCAGACATCTATCTGAGGAGGAGATGAATTATGCCCTGGGAGCACCTATTTCTCCTTGACTATAAAGAGAGTTAGACAACTAGCTCAGATGAAGATGTCTGTGCTATAATTGTCTAAGATCAAGCAAAACGAATCCCATAAGAGGTGACACAAATTAACGCCATGTGCACCCTTGCCACGGTACACTTCCAGAATCCTCTTGCTCTGCAGCTCTAGCACATATGCCTGCGTAGTGAGCTGGGACTCCCCTTCCCCAAGCACCAGTGGCAAGGTACCCTCATTTCTCACTCTAGGTTTGAAATGCAAACCCCACTTAAGCACCCATGTCCATGAAACTACTGGTTTGAGGAAGTCCAGCCCACACCTGAGGTTCCCAGGACCCCTTCCAACCTGCACTGAAAGAGTAAGGGGCTTCCTGCACATCTTCATGTAATGGCTGAATCACCATGGATACTGCACTGTGCTTTTGGCTTGCCACAATGTTCAGAGATATCTGCTGGCCCAAATGGTCCCATCCTGAGCAGCTGTTGCTATGCTCAAACAGTATCTGTAAAGTGTTTTGTCTGAGCAGGCTTTTGGAAAGGTCTGTGGGTAACAGCAAATAAAGTAACAAGCCAAACAGAACTCAGTTGCCCGACTTTCCGAGATATCCTGCTAAGGCATCTGAAATACTGTCTCCTGCATAGACCTGCTCCTCTGAGAGATCCAAAAAGGAGTTCATTTTCACACTCACTGTGTACTTTTGCTGCTTGAGATATTTCTTTTTGCTTCTCATTAATGCTTTTTTCAATCCCACCGGGAGAGTGCTAGGTAAAGTGACCAAGAAAAGCTTTCTTGATGCTTTTCCCAACTTCATGAAATATTAATGCTTATTGTATTTGAGCCTTTTGTTTATTTAATATTTGCCCAGGGACAGTATAAGCTGTCCATATTGCTTTCCATCAGAATTACCATTGCAGGAAAATGGAACACTATAACCTAATATCTTCCGTATTAATATTTTTAATACAACAAGAAGACAAACTCAAATAGCTCAATGTTGCTATATATCCTTCTTGTTTATAGGTGCACTGAAGATGAAAGGGATGAATGTTCAATACAGGTTTTCTTTTTGTGGCTACTAGGAGCTGTGGACAATATCTTTTTAAGATAAGTGCCTGAAGTCAGGTGGCTGCAATGAAAGGGCTGAAACAACTTTCTGACTACTTGGTCCCTCCTCCATGTAGAAGAATGCTCCACAGCCTCCTGGTTCCTCAGACATGTTTGCTGTGTGTGTTGTCAGTGACAGTGTGATGTTCGGGGTATGAGTTTGACATTGGGTTGTGTGAAAAACCCACAGCAGAGACACCATGGTTTCAGCTCCAGCTCTGGTTTTCATTTCCTGGTGTGGATGGAAGATGTTAACAAAGTCAGACTCCTGGAAATGTTGCTGGCATCACTGAAGAGTTGATGTCTGCACTTTTTCCTGCCTCACTGATACTAACTGTGAGTGTCCCCCAAGTACAGGTTTGATTGATCTACTCACGCTGGGAAAAAGCCTGGGCCCTTATTCCCTTAATTGGGGACAGCTTTAGAAAATGAAAGGCCAACGACAGGGTGCTGTCATGGATGCTTATCCCTCCATCAAATGCTCCTTGTAGGTAAGATTGGGTAAGGAGATGAATGAGAGCAATGCGTGGCAATTAAGCAGCCTGAATTTCAGAAATCTTGGGAAATCTTTGGAGTCATTGGAAATAATGCTGTTCAGTATTGTCAGTACGGAAAAGACAGATCAACTTATCTGGAAGATGACATTGCAGTTAGATGCCACTCTTAGTGGATTTACTGTCTTTTACTATCTTCTGTCATTCCAGTGTTACGTACGTCCCAATCTATTGAATGTGGAAACAAGTCTGCCGTAAAATAAATATTTGGAATTAATTTTGAGTGGATGCAATGGTTGGTATTTCCAACTCTGGTCAGTTCTTATTCCAATCATGCTTCTGGGCAATAGCTTTTTTTCTGCATACATAACTTTGAAGTCTTCCATGTTATGTATGTTCTAATACTGATGTCATTATTAGTAATAACGACCAACAACAATAAAGTAATACCGTGTAAGCCAAGTATATAACTGAAAATGAGGCTTTTTATTATTTTTATGACGTAAATTTGTTCATAGTCCTCAGCTGTTTTTCCCAAATAGATGCTGAGCTTGAATATGAGGGCCAGTAAAACTTGCATAGTTTCTCCAGCTGCCTTGGCAAAAATATTACCTGTGGGAGCCAGTGAAACATTTATTACATGTTACTCCTACTGTGCCCACAGTGATATTTCCCCAAATGTGGCTGTGCAGAGATTAAAGATATAGTTATTAGTTTAGTTTGTCATGGTATTATTATAAATTAGATTATCATGTGCTACGTGAAGTATGATAGAGTTGGGTAAGTGTTTAAATCTTGAAAAGGTGCTGCATAGCGTATACCTGCATTTTCATCACTGTCTGTGGCCAGGGATGTCTTTCTGATCTGTGTTTCTAAAGCATATTGTGAATTTCTTGGGACCTTCAGGCTTTGCTTTTATGTCAGGAGAAAGAATAGTGGTTTTTGGTGTGTGAACTCCCTGCAATAGGAATTTTTTAAAATTCTTGCTATAAAGATGTGCTCAAAGTTTTGTAAGGTGCTAGACTGTATGTTTCTAAAGAGTGATTTGATTCTTATGTAAGCAAAGGAAGAAAAAAAAACCAGCTAGTTTGAACATTGTGTAAAGTCAATGGGAAAGAACATGCACTGTATGGAAGGATGTAAGAAAGCAAAAATCTTCAAATCTTCCCAAGAACCTCAGAATTTGGCATATGTGAAAGGGGCAGCAGATTCAGCAGTCTAGCAGTAGAAATTGGCTAGAAAAAACATCAATGGAGGGAAAAACCCAATCATTTGTTCAGTACTATTTTTTGCTGCTTACACAGTCAAAAGGTAGCTGGCCAACCACAGAGCTGTTTGGAAAAGTAAAAGAAATAACTAACTGCATAAATTACACAGAGAGATAAGCAAATGCATTCCATCCAACATGTCAGTCAGATGACACTGTCTGTTTTGAAAAAGAACAGTTGATGATAATAAGGAAATTGCAGCAAAATGAGACAGATTCCTTGCATTTATCTTCATCGCAAAGGACAAGGGGGAAATACCCACTCTAGAGCTTCTCTTTTTCGTAAGTAACAAAGATGTGGAACAATTTAGAAATGCAATTAATCACTGGGGCCAGATGGTATTCATCCAGGAGTGTTGGAAGAATTTAAGAGTGGTTCATCTGTCAGCAAAAGTACATGAACTATCATTAAAGCCAGCTACCATAAAGGAGGACTGGAATGTTGCCAAAGACATAGCTCCCTTATTAAAAAGAAAAAAGCAACTTTACCTCATTACTAGTTAAATTAGTAAGAAAAATTATTAGGGACGTGTACGATGCTTAAATGATCACCACAGGCAAAATCTGTCTTTTTCCAAATTACTTAGGGGAATTGACGATGTTGTAGGTAAGGGCAAGATGGCACACATGAATTTTGGAGTCGCCGCTAATAAAATGCTGCACTGGCAGGTGAGAAACCAAGTCTGTTGTGATGTAGAAACTAATTAGAATAAAGTAAATAAGCAAAATAGGAACAAATCCTCAGCTTTGCAACCGGAGGGCATTGGATCAATTCAGCTCCAAGCTGACTTAGTAGCCTGCCTTGACTGAAAACTGTAGAAGTTAAACAATTAGCCCGTCTGCTATGTTCCTGTCAATGTAAAGGTGCCTGAGTGGCTTTCAGGGATTTGAAATAATTTTTACTCTCTACCTGAAAATTTACTTCTGAAAAGTAAAAATCAGGGAGAAATACATGTCTCTGAACACGTTTGGATTTTGGGCTGCGGTTTAGACTTTTTGATTGGAAATATATGTGCAGTCTCAGGTCTTTTGCACAGCAGGGGATGTTGCTTGTCAAAATTTGCCTCCTTCTCTTCCCTTGTTTTAGCTTACATGCAAAGATTTTGATACAGAGTGCATGGAGAAAAGCAGGGGCTCTCTCCCCTGAATGCTGCCTCTCAGGTAAGCTGTATTTTCTCAGACGCGTTTCCAGTTCCCTAGGAGCTCTCCTGCAAGTGATAGACCTATGCCTCCTCTTCCTGTTGGAGCGAATACTGAGTGAAGCTTATTTTTGTCTGAGGTTTTGGCTGTACTTACTAGGCACTGGTTGTTTTTTCCTGTAGGCTGAGCAGGCTTAGTACCTGCCTACATATCTGTAGGGAACCTGTGGAGAGCAAAGCCATCAGCGACAAAGAAGCAGCCTCATTATGTACCAGCCAGAAATATCCACTGAATTCCTTCCCTGAGGCCATTGTGACAATTATTTATTTATTTCTGTATTTTCAGTCCTCACCTCCCACTTTTTCAGCCCTTCAATTGTGCCATAAGGGTTAGGACAAAAGAGTTTCCTCAGCATCACCCCTTTGGTGGGACATGGGAGATATTGTGCCAGTTCTATGTTCATGAATAACTCTTTGGATATTTCCCATTTTCTGGAGAACTACTCCCTCACCAGTAAAATGAGGGAGGAGAAGTGGGAAAGCATCTCACTTCCATTTAAAGCTGCTCTCTGGTAGATATCACTAATGCTCTGTGTATGGATTCACAGTCCATGCTCAGGTGGACAGGGAAAAGCACAGATAGCAGCAAGGTGGAGGGCTCCAGCAGAGTCTGGACAGGCTGTCTCAGCATGGTCTGTGGCATGTGTCTCCCAGTTTGCCTGGCCTTATGCCTCTGGTCTTACATACAGCTTTGTCTCTGACCATACGTGCCAAGGAGAAGGCATATAGGCCTGGAGTATGGAGAGGGAGGGCAGTCAGAAGCAGGGAGAGATGCTGTGTTGACTTGGAGGCTGTTCTTCGCCAATGTCTCAAGGCTCCCACTGATGTTTGCTGTTGCATCTGTTTCCCCAGGCAGCCACAGCAGTGGAAGACACATCCAGCACACCTCTTTGCACCCACCTCCAATGAGATACGTGGGGCCAAGGCCACTTTTGCTTGATCTGTGCTATGGTTCTGGATATCGTCGATTACTTGTGTTCTCACCACATTTTAAGGGTGGGGGACCAGAGCAACACAGCTCTGTGTATAGTGCAGACCAGTGTGCCACTCCACACTGCATTTAGACCTTGTTGAACAAGCAAAACAGCACACCGGTTTTATCAAAAAATCTTGATTACAGTCTTTTAGGGATGCAGACCCGTAAACAGGCCAGAATTCCTTAGTTGCCTATTGTATACGTTTCTTCACCAAGCTATGAAAATTACTGCCTAGAAAACATGATTATTGTTTTTTGATAATTTTGAAAATTTTGCTGTCACAGGGACAGGCCTCTGTATGCATTTGAGCCTGGCTGTTTGTCCACGTCCTGATTACACGTTCTAATTATAAGTAATTTCAAGCACGGGCATAAGCTGTTTTTCTGTCATAGATGTTCCAACAAGATTCAGGCATATTGTCAACATGGTTTAGCAGTTTAATTGTAGAGCTGGAAAGCAATAACTTGAGAGCTTTATTCTCAGTCCTGGCATGTCCCTCGCACCCCCCTCTCCTGGCTGCAACTGTGCAAAAGTGGGGGATTCAACCCAAGCTCATCACTGAGACTTCCTCTGCAGGCCAGGAAGAGAGGCAGATGCCCTCTGCAGGTCAAGGGAGTCTGGATACCTGGCTTGGAATTGGCACTGAGCTTTTAGGGAGGTGGACAAGATGGGATTGATGTCCTCCTTGCACCCATAGGTCTGGAGCAATTCTGCTCTGCCTGACTTGTGCATCAGTGCTGCTTACCTGTTGGTGCATTGTGGTGGTGTTTCCTGATGTACCTCAGTTGAAGTCTGCTCTGCAGGCAGTGAACTTAAATTCTCTCTGACACTGATGGCCTCTCAAGTAGTCCCTGAGTAGCCTGCACCACTCTCCACTCTGTCTTGTTGTCCTTATTTCAGCTGGAAAAGAGTTAATTTTTCTTTCTTGTGATTGCTGTAAAACGAATGTCTATCATACCTCGTTTTTGGTTGTTGTTAAGTAGTGTTTACACTATTCAAGGAGTTTTTTTCACCTTCCCATAGAAGCATAGGCAGAAGGATGGAATGGCCAATGAAATATTCCATGAAATATATGTCATGGTCGGTATTATAAATGGAGGCTAGCTGGGGGGCAGGAACCTGCAATCACTACTTGGGAAGGTACCAATTCAACAAGCAGTGAGAGCATTTAATTATTATCATTAATTATTATTATAGTTGTTGTTATTGTTATTTTTCCTTTTCTGTTATTGTTCCTATTAAACCGTGTTTATCTCAACCCATGAAGGTTTTTTTCTGCTTTTCCCCTTTCCCCCCGACTCTTTCCCCCGTCTTGATGGAGGTGCGGGGGAAGGGGAGAGGGTGATCGAATGGCTGGTGGTCCTAGTTGCTGACTGGGGTTAAACCACGAAACTCATGGATATTTTTCCAAACACGAAAGGAGGTATTTCCAAAGAGAGACAGAGTTTGCATGCATCTGCTGATGCATTTCAATAATGTAAAAATGGCATGTCAGAATATTTATTCTGAGCAAGAAATGCAGAAAAAGAATTTCCTAGTTCTGTCAGTGGCAGTCCATAGGGAAAACGCCTGCGCTCTGCATTGCTGGTGACTGGCACACAGCGCTGCATTCCCAAAAGGATCTGCTGTCTTCCCGGGTTCAAATTTTAAAGTTAATTTTCATATACTTTCAAAACACATTTTTGCCATGGTATGGCTGGCATCTTGCATTCACAGCAAGGTGTCCTTTTTGTTTCATTTTGGATTTGGGGGAGCTTAGTTTTGCTCTCATACTGCTTTGTCACAAGTCATTGTAGCAAACATGCCACTTCCAAAATCATAGCTGGCGTGAGAACAGGAACTGCTTTTGTTGTGTTTGTTTACCGGCCCCAAAAAATCCTTGTTAATTTCAACAAGATCCCAGCTTCTGTGGTACTTATGAGCTCTTTCACCAACGTGCCCTACAAAAGGCTCTTAGACGTATAAATTATGCAGAGTGCTATGATCTTGTAGCTGAAATAAAAGGCAACAATTTCCGAAAACAACCTGCACAAAACTGCACTGTGCCAGTTTCACAACAGTATAGTGAGACTTAGTGGTAATTAATTAATATTTCATACATGGCTTTCCAAACCTTGATGAGACGCTTCATGCTGAAGTGACGGACACAAGTTCATTGCACGACACTTACCCTCCATCCAGACACACACCAGGCACACCACAGCATGAACTCCTCCAGTAAAGTTCAGTTTTCCACGGTCTGTGATACTTTTTCTTTCTGTCTTGATAAGATCAGTAAATGTTTTGCTGCAGAAGAGAGGGCAGGGCAGCTATATAGAGGTTATGCACTGAATTCAAATGGGAAGGGAAAGATGTAGAGTATGTATAATGCATTATGTACACAGAAAGTAATCAAGTACGTAGTCATTGTGGGAAAAAGAGACAATTCCAGCTCTTACTGGGCAGACATTAAGTGCTGAACACCTGCCTATTGCATCTATAAATAAAATCTCTGCGGTTCTTCCTTTCAGCTTGAGCAGCTTAAGCATGTGTTTTCTGAAGCAGCTGTCTGCTCAGGGAAAAGAGCAGAGAGTCACCCTGCGGTGGTAACTGTTTAATTTACATCGGTAACGACAGCCCTCGCACAGGCCATCCTCCTCGCCAGCTCCCAGCGTGGCGGCGAGGGAATTCAGCTGCTAAAGCTGGAGGGAGGAGATTCCTCCTTCGCTTCGTGTGATCCCCCGCTGTGCAGAGGAGAGGGTGCTGGCACTGGCTGCAGCCTGCTGCTCCTTGCTGCGTGCTTCTGCTCCCTGGAGCAGCTCATCCCAGCTGGGAAGATGTGTTTGCTGGGTCTCTGACCCAAGGAGTCCCCCATAGGCATGTGGCCACAGCCTCTAGGTTATCACCCTGACAGGTGAGGGGAACCTGAAGTACGTTTTTTCTTTGTGTAAATTGTTCCTTGCTATTCTATTTTACGTCTCTGTGTCTCCAAATCCAGCATGAAGCTCTTCCTTCCCCCCACTTTGACAGTGCAGTGCTAGAAAACTATTGTGGCTAGTAGGGAAAAAGCTTTATCTTCTTTGCCTTTCGTTTCATCTAACACCTCCAAGAGGGCACCAAAGAAATCTCAGTTTCTAAATTATACTTGTTTGTCTAGGACAGTATAGATACCTATACTTATACCTATACCCAAGTCTATGTTGTCTCTAGGATTTATTTCAAAAGTCTGTCAGGGAAGTGTGAGCTCCAGTTCCCAGCCTTCTACCTTCTACACAGTGCCTAAGCACAGGAACTTCTGAAGACAGGAATACCCTGGCACGCCCATGTATAGATCTGACAAAATCAGCTGTGATTCTGAGGTCATGTTATCAGATCTGTTCTCGTACCAGAATGGCTGGAGGGAGTCATTGAAATTGTCTGTGACTATGAAAAATAAATACATTTGGCATTTCTAATTCTCCATCATTTGATACCTGTTCTTCCTCTCATTCAGATTGGATGTCATCCAACTGGGTAACAAAATCAATCTCATCTGACTCAGATGGCCAGTTACGATCCACCAGTATTATCAATAACTGGGGGAAATGAGCAAATTAAGAGAAGCTCTGAATATTGTTGTTGACTTTTTGGACAGCAAGTTATCAATAACACAATATTTTATGATAATTGAGATTCATGAGTGTATAATTAATAGACAGAAAGAGGACTGGAATTTGTGAGGAATGTGAATTTAAATAATTTATTTTGTCATGGATATTAAAAGTGTTTTTCTTCCCATATGTCTAAATTGGAAAATATGTGAATTGAAGTGAATTTGCCCCTTAGAAAAAAGAAGCACAACAGAATTGATTCCAAAATTTGATATTCATACTGATTTTTTTACCTAAATAATAACATATGCCAATTCTAAAAAACACAAGCCTTGTCATATAAAGTTGAATAAATCATGGGTGTTATGTGAACATACAGGTTTATTAAATTCAGACCGTGTTACTCTGCCATTGAGTGATAAATATACAAATAAGTGCATGATAAACCTCCATCATTTTAGAAGAAGAGTTAGCCACCAAAATAATTCAAATATTATTTTTTGTTTTCTTCACAGGGAAGAACCTGCCTTCAGTCATATAGATCTTCATTCATTCTTTCTTCAGATCTATTTTCTGAGGGATGTTTAATAGCCTATAGAAAAAAAAATCACATATTTTTCTATGAGAAACAGCGGTTTCATCAAAATAGAAATTTGCCACAGGAGAAAAGACTTTGATGAAATTGTGCCCATGAAAAATGAAAAACAATGGCTGTTTCTCCTTGTGGCTGAGTCAGTGCAATACATTATGGGATGCTCCTAGACCTCCGCTCTACAGAAAGGCCACGGGAAATACAGCCTGGCCAGGGAACAGTGTCCATTTGGGAGAGCAAGAGGATGAGGGGAGACAACTCCCAGAAGGCTTTTTGGCAGCTGAAGCGGATACAGAGATTAATACTGACTCAGATCACAACAAAAAGTTTCATTTCAGGCTAGTGAATCAAAGCGAAAAGCTTTGGTTTTGGAATGCCAAGGAATGTTTAATTCTAGCCCAAAAGATCCAAAATGCCTCTTCCATTCACACATTCTATTTTTCTGTGTCATTTTTGTAGGAAACAAATCCAGAGTGATCAGCATCTCGTGCAGCATGGAAATGCCCTATCGTTGTTCTAGTTCCTCTGTTGTTAAATGAGTTTAATGAAAGCACTTGAAGTACTTTCATTTCTTAAAATGCAAGGTATGACAAATAGGAAAATGTAACAGCTCATGTTCTTTTCCTCCTCAAGTCAGAGGATGTTCTGTTACTCTTGGATGCGCAAAATTCACATTCCCAAGGCTCATAATGCAAATTTGCTGCTGCCTTGTGTCATAGATGAGCTATGGAGCAGTTAAACACTTACAAGTGAATCGGAAACAGTCTTTTCTCTCNTCCAAAATGCCTCTTCCATTCACACATTCTACTTTTCTGTGTCATTTTTGTAGGAAACAAATCCAGAGTGATCAGCATCTCGTGCAGCATGGAAATGCCCTATCGTTGTTCTAGTTCCTCTGTTGTTAAATGAGTTTAATGAAAGCACTTGAAGTACTTTCATTTCTTAAAATGCAAGGTATGACAAATAGGAAAATGTAACAGCTCATGTTCTTTTCCTCCTCAAGTCAGAGGATGTTCTGTTACTCTTGGATGCGCAAAATTCACATTCCCAAGGCTCATAATGCAAATTTGCTGCTGCCTTGTGTCATAGATGAGCTATGGAGCAGTTAAACACTTACAAGTGAATCGGAAACAGTCTTTTCTCTCCCATTTACCTGCTGATGTCTTCAGGCACGGGTTTCCAGAACCTGCACATGAAACTTTATCCAATCCACGCAAAATAACTGATTGTCCTCTCAGGCAATCCATGTATAAAAGATTGACGAAGCAACTGATTTTCTTGGACTCTTCTGCTTGAGTGGATAGAGAAGTCTCTGATATGCTGGATCTAAAAGACATGAAGAAGTCTGCCAGACGCTGTCTGCACAGCTGAACTGGATAATTACTCTCCATAGCAAATGTGTAGCCACGTACTACAAATGGAGCATACCTTGAAGGTAAGGCATTTTTGCCAACAGCTGACCCTATTCTAGCTCCAGCTAGGGTATTTTAATCTCCTTTACTCCGCTAAGGTGCGTATTGTCAAGGTACTAAGCAGTTTTCAAACTGTATCAGTTTAAAAACATCTATGAGAGACTTTGGTACCACTTTCACACATATTTCTTTCATGAGTCTATTAAGGTCAGAAGGGCTTTCACCCTCTGCACAGTAAAAGATGCTATTTCATCCAGTGTGCCATGCATCGCACTGAGGAAAAAACCCAAGAAAGATTCCCGGTGTCAGAAGAAAGACCAACTATAAAACAGCAAATACATTACCAGAAAAACAGATTCATCACCTGACTTAATACATCTTACTATGGACTTTCTACTAAGTCGGTAGGAATTGCTTTCACATGCTTCAGCTATTGTGATCACAACCACTAAAATCATCATTTCAGTGTTTCAAGTTTCAAGACACCATGTCCCTTCATACTTTCCTAGATTGTTTTGGGAGTAGGCTGCTGTTTGAAAAAACTTCTAGCTCCATGAATCCTGGTTTGTGAAGCCGCATTTTTCATTAGGTATGTCAGCCCAGTGGAGGGATTTACAGATTATGGCCATACTGCTAACCACAGCAGGGAACTGAATCTCTGGTTTTGGGATTAAGGGGCATAAACTGCCTTCCATCCCTGCTATTTGAGGCAAGTTCCCCCCAGAGCAGAATGCTTCATTTGCCTCTGGCCTTCAGGTGAGCCTGTAGCCTTAAATTATTGGAGTTATTGCATGTGCTTTATTTGAAAATGTGTGAGATCTGATCTCCTTTGTGAGGTTTGTGCTGCAGGCCAGCTGATCAGTGATTTCATGGTACAAAATGTGGCTGTATGTGTCGAACGGCATGCACAGTGCTGAAGGCATGCAGTGTCCTCTGTAGGTGCAGAGCCTGCTGAGAGCATGTCAAGCCAATGCTGATGCAGCCTTGTCCACTCTCCTTTTAGGACCAGCCATTGACATATGTATCCCCAGTACCTTTCCCAGGCATTGTGATAGGAACTAGTGGAAAGATCCACACAAGCCAGAAAGGGTTCAATGCTTAAACTCTGGTCCTCTTTTGCATACAATAAAGGTGTGTAGTGTAGGCATCGCTGGTGTTTTAGATACTCCCAACCAGCTACTGTGATTTTTCCTCCCAGGGAATTATCATTGTCGATGATGGAGATCCAACACCAGAGTGACAATGGTGTATGAACAAATACCAGCCTGGACCACATGTGCACAGCTGGAGAAGCCAGTACTTTAGAGTCTCTGTGTTAAGGGATAGTTTTGAAATACTTGTTTGTGGTAATAATATAAGATATATGGGTTTTGCTTCTTACACTGAATACAAGTGTTTAGGGGAGTTTGTTTTTGGGTTCGGGTTGGTGGTTTTGTTTTTGTTATTGTTGGGTTTTTTTGTGAGAGGTGGGAATGTTAAGGGCTGAGATGTACCCACTGTCTGCC
The DNA here is from genome assembly GCA_013400055.1 of Nycticryphes semicollaris. Classification (NCBI taxonomy): domain Eukaryota; kingdom Metazoa; phylum Chordata; class Aves; order Charadriiformes; family Rostratulidae; genus Nycticryphes; species Nycticryphes semicollaris. The sequence goes on from VXBJ01002946.1 coordinate 31,587, forward strand.
CAAGCCCTGTATTGAACAAAAGCTTGTGTAGGCTCCCTTGAAATCCGCATTGCATTCTTTGTGGAAAATTAGATTATTCTCATATCAGTGAGTTTCAGCTGCAGATTTCTATTTAGTTCATTAATTTGCCTTGAAGTTGGATGGAATCAGGAATATATTTCTCACTTTGAGTAGTTAGGGTTGATACTTTTCTTGCTTTTATGCTACTCCTTTTAAAAGTCTTTCAGCTGTGTTTTTGAAAATAAAGTGAGTGAATTTATCATATTTAGACATCAGCAAGCACCACATGGCAGAGACAGCTACTCTGGAATCCTAACGGGCTCTCAAGAATTATCCTCTGTGATTATCTCCCCGTCTGAAGGACCATATGTCACAGACTCTGCAAATGGCATCTGGTTATATCACACAAAGAGGTTTCTTCTATCTATTTTGCAAGCAGCTCAACCCAAACTGGTGAACAAATCCCAGAATATTGAAAGAAGCTGGATTCCTTTGAAGTGTGTTATTGAAACTGATGCATTCTGTAAGCTGGATGCCTGTTTTCCCTAAAGACTCTCTTATTATTTCATGTTGTGTCAGAAAGGACACGTGGTAAATCAAATGAGTAGCTAAGCCAGTATACCAGAAAAATAATTATGAATGACCTTTTTCTCTTCTAGCTACAAATGTTATCCAGAAAGGGTACAACCCTTTCAGCTCCAAGATAGACCAAAGTACCTGTAATCTATGAGGACAGAAATCTTTTAGAAGGAAATAAATGCCACCTTGGCAAATATTACCATGATTACTCAGACAATTACTATATTGATCTGAAATTTGAAAGGTCAAGTGGATGGCCTGACTATGGGTGATAAGGGATGGAGATGTTTTTTGAAAGCTCCTGATTGACTCAGTTCAGATGACTGTATGGACCTTCCTGAGATGCCTTGTGGCATGTGCGTTCCTCACCAGGTCTGTGCTCTGATCTATGGCCCTGCCTACATGGATCACCAGGTGAAAACATGGTGATCTAATCATGCAATACAAAAATCCCCTCAAACCCTCCTTAGGAAATATGTTATTTCACATCCTTGCTGATGAAAGTAGCACACGCAGCAATTCCTCTTTTCCTATTGTACAGCTTTTCTGCAATTTTCCAGTCATTGCAGCAGAGTTATGCCAGTAAGACCCAAGATTTTGACCTGCAAAGAAACATGTTCACTGTTTCCTAGATGAAAGTGATCAGAAGAGTGGGTCTGACTCACCTTTCGTGCTCAGGTACCTTAGTAGGAACTCAGTGCAGAATCGGTGTGAGGATGTCAGCCTACTATATATGTACATAAAGGTAGAGAGGATGTGGTGTTGCAAGTCTATCTAATACAAATGGTGCTTCATGACATGATGCCAGAGGGGCACTGGAAAGAAAACTGTCACTGTGTTAAATTTGTGACATGGCATCTTTCTTTGGTAGTCCACTGAAACGGAGATTAAGGGCCCCCTCCCATTAGTCCTATTTTACCACGCTTCATGTTTTTCATTGTCCAGGTAAAACTGGAGATCTAGAGACTTCCAGCGGGAAAGTTTAGGTTCCCTGATGTCATGGAAAGGCTCTGCCATGTCCTCTCCAACATCAGTGATTTGGGTGCTGTGCATGAGGCAACCACTGATACTAGGCCACCATGCAATCCAGGGTCTCACTGCTGGGAAAGCAGCAACAAGGCCAGAAGGAGCTGTGGGAAGACTCCTCCCCAGGCTTGAGGGTCACATTTCAGCCCCAGCCCTTGTGCTGGGTCTTGCCTAAGCTATGCTGCGGCTCTACGAATCCCTAAGTATCTGCCTTGCTGTTCCCATCACTCTTGCCTCCCTGAGTTGGCACCCAGAGGTACCATGTCTCCAAGGCCACCCCGAGTCTGGCTCTGCTGGCCACCTCTGGATGTGGGGGATGGAGGTGCTGGGGGAGGTCCCTGCCCCAGGCTGCCCCACTGCTGCCCACTCTGACCTCACAGTGCCCTGACAATAGCTATTTAGAGGTAATCGAGGCCAGATGAAATTAGGTTGAAACACAGTGAGTGGAAAACCAAATGAACTGGGTAAATCCAGAGGCTGAACACTGGCTCTTAAGACCTATAGTATCTGTGTAAGGCAACAGCTACAGAATTTTTAAATAAACTTGCAGTCCCAGTAGAGAGATTGTGAAATGGGAAAGATTATTGTAGCATTTTAAATGATGCATTCATGGAGATTTATCTATTTCCACAGCTCTTTTCTACTAGCAATATATACATATATGTGTGTAAATGTACATATTTCAGGGTGGAAATGTGTATGTTGCTCATTGCTGTGAACACCTCACTGGTCTTTTATCTGTCACTGTATCTAGCAGATTTCTGCACTTAACTAATTGTTATTTTAATTAATATTAATCTGCATGACGCCTCTTACATTTATTAGGATTCTGTGACTCACTGGTACCGTTATGTGATCTATAGTTGCATAAATAGCCTGTGTAATATATGGCCTGTCATCTCTAATACATTTTGATGCATTTTTCTGTGTTTTGTTATTTAGGGGATTATATCTGGTTTTACAGACAAATGGCCTAATTCTCAGTGCTTTGTCATTTATTTGTATTTCATGCCATTTTTTTGCACACATCTAAATTAAAGAAAGATAAAAATATACCGCAGAACCTTAGTGTCTCATAATAAAAGGCTGCATCCAGCCCTCATAACTCTCATTTCAATCAGTCACAAAGGGAAAGGTTCAGACCATTAATTTAAAACTATTTGTCTTTTTCTCCATCCTGGTAATTTCCTAGTCATCTCTTATTGTCATGAGGAAATTTCTAATATATATATATATTCTTTTTGTACAAGAGATTGAAATCTATTGGTGTTTACCGATAACTGGTCAAGCCCACCATGCACCTACCCTCTGAAGAGAACTTGTGAACTTCTGGCCTTGCACTATGATCGTCTTTTAGTGTAAGGAGCTTAGAGAGTCCATTCAGAAGTTATCTCAGAGGGGCCAGAAGAGAAGATTAAGCAGCTTTCAGCCTTCAAGAAAGTGCCTTGTTTGGTGGACTGGGGCTCAGACAGCGGGGGTTGTATGCAATAAATTATGTGGATAATTTTTGAACTGAAATATTAAATAGAGCTATGTGGAATATAAGGAGTATTGTATGCTAATGAGACTTTACTTGAGGGTTTAAAGTTTTAGTCATACCTGAGTATTAATTTTTTTCTCCTTTTCCCCTACTAGCATTATCGATCTTGAGATTATCGATCTTGAGATTAACTCTGTGTCTATGTGTGTGGCTGCATTTGCAAGCATATGTAGTACTGAGATATGTGCATATATGTTTGTGCAAGAATTGTGATGCCACGATGTACAGTAAAGAAAGGATGGCCCTTAGGTATAATTTGTCCCTCAGAACCATGTGTTTAATGTTCTTTTTATGCAAACTTTTTTCCCTCACACATTCCCTTTCACTACCATGTTGATAACTTCCAGTTCCCAACCCTACTACAAGAAAATACCTACTGTGCGTGTGCTGGGCTCCTGCCACTGGGCTTCCTAGGTCCTCAATATCCCTCAGCCAGCTGTTGCTGGGATATGGTCTGTCCTCTCTTGCCTCTGGGGGCTGAAAAACAGTAATGTGAATCTTGGCTGGGATAAAGGGTAGGATGTGTAGAAGAATGACAGCCACTAGATATTTCTGACAGGTATTAATTGTACTATCATCACTGGATGCCTGTTAAAAACCCAGTATGCCTTAAAATAACTGTCTTCCATTTAAAAAGTTGTTTCTTGGTAGGGCTGAAAGAGCAAAAGTCTGTAATTAAAATTCACCTTTCTGTCACGACACGACAGTGAGAGGTGAACACAGTATTAAAGGACTCTACAACCAACGAATCCTTCTAGACCCTCTTTACGGAGAAGAAAATTTAGCCCAAAACGTATCAGCTATGAAAACTAATTTAAATAAGGCTGGAGATTCTGATGCATTCAATGCATTGATAACATGTATAGTATGGGTAACGTACCATGTATGGGTAACATGGCTGATAAATTTAGTACATCACGTGCTTACACATACACACACATTCTCACCATTTCCCTCAAGTGCACACATACATAGATCCCGTTCTGGCATATGTACACAGAAGCTTAAGTTTTGCTAACTCTGGAAAATGCATGCATGTTGTTGAAGTAAGTCCTGCCAAAGTAAACTGCATTGCTTTGGGAAAAATAAAATTGTCAGTTCAAATGTAGAATTAAAGGCATTGCCCCTCTCCCCAAGTCTGCATTTGTGCAGTAGTCAGCCAGTAAGTTCAGCTAGATGAAGGTTTAAAGTAATACCAGCTGATGATCTGCAGGTGTCAAGAGTTCAGATAACCGACCCTGAGCCATTCAGCCATGCGCTCCTGTAAGTACAGTCTTTAAAGATGACAGCGTGGCTGTCTTGGGACCAAACTGTACAAGCAGGAGATCCTCTGTTGGCATTTGCAGCAACGACAAGGAAATTATCAATAGCCTGCTCTGTAGGATCATCGCTGTTCACTCTGTCAGGGGTCAAGACACGATACCACACATTGAGGGACTCAACATTAAATCCAGAGCATATGAGCGGAAACCTTCTTTGTTGCTCAGCGTATCACCAGTCTCTTGCCATCAGACTACTTCGACACAGCTTCATTGGGAAGGAAAAATCCTGTAAGGTGTTGGGTGGGTCTGAACATATTTAAGGTCAGTCCTTTCTGTTGTCAGCTCAAATCAGCTTTGCTGAGGGTCTCTCTTTCTGCCTCTTACTTTTTCATTTGAGAGTATCAGAGCAAGAGTCATGTGCAGAGTTGATGCTAAGGCAAGATAGGAAGTGATATATCCATGGACAATATGAAATTTGTCCTAGTTCACAACAGTATTTTCATTAAGTCCAAAAAGACAGTTTATAGTGTATAAAATGTAAGGAGCGGGAGAGTTATGACTAGTTCTGAAAAGTTTGCATTTAGGGAAAGAGGAGACCAAAAATGGTTTGCTTCTACATTAAGTGATAAATCCAATAGCACTGGGAAGGGTGATTTAGTCTTATTTGTGTTCTATTTTTTTAAACTGATTATGCATCATCTCTGAAGAAGACTGATGAAAATTTTCAGCTAAGATTCTGTAATGTCAATAAAACCATCCAGAAACAATTGTTTCAGAGTGAGCTCCCTGTTTTCTAGTAAGCTTTCCATTTAAACAAGGATAGAAATACGACTTTTTCAGAAGCATTGTGGGAAGGGCCAGAGAGTAAAACAGCCATTCCAGATACCACAATATGGCAAGGTTAGGCAATCCAGGTGTCTAATTAAAAAAAAAAGAAAAAAGAAAAATTTCTAATTCAGGTATGTGGATGTTTCCATTTGCATTAAACAGACCTGTTTTTATTGGCTCAGTAAGAAATGCCTATTCTTTTTTTAACTAACCAGCTGCCTGGCATTTAGCATGAATAAATTCAGGCTATGCATCTCGGCCTATGAATATGACATCTCTTTGAGAGGTTTATTCGTGAGTCAAGGCTCTCATTTAGATACATTCCCAAGCTCTCTGGTAAAATCATGACTAACATCAAGTTATGGCATTAGTCATTGAAAATGCCTTTCTTGGTTATGATGGCTTGCTCTGTTTTTTTCCGACGTACTTTTAATCTTTAGATTTCCATGCTGGTTTTATCCAAACCTTTCTCTCTAAGAACTTCTCACTAAATGACCCTGAGTGAAACAGACATCGCTGCAATACACTCCTTTACTTTTCTGCCAAAGTAAATCTAGATTAACTCCACAGAATTCGGTGAAATTGTTATGACTTTAGGAAGGAATGGAGACTCAATATCCAGCTAATGATTGTAGTATATGTTATATTGCTGCATGATCCACTCTCAGCTGGCGTAGGAATATACGCATTAGTGCGTGATGCTCATGATATGTCTTGAATGTTGCAGCTGAAATGGAATGAATTATGATTGACATTCCTGGGCTAGTGGTGCTAACTTGCTTGCTTGCTTGCTTGCTATTTTTATTAACCAGTCTTTCCCTATTTTTTTTTTTTCTTCCTAGAGAGAAGATTGATGCTTCCTTGGAAGAAAACATTATGAACCTGGCCTAGTCTTTGTGCGCTGAATTATGCATGGAGTCCCTGTAATTGCATGTATCAGTCAATGCCTGCAGAAAATGCAAGTCTGGGCAAGAAATGGTTGTAGGTAAACACACATTTAGTCATGTGATGGTTACGGTAACTGAGTATGCATTTTGTATGCGCAGTTGGATGAATGCTGTTGTGACAACTTTCACAGCTGAGTTCAGTGCAGTACTGCGTAGCATAAGAATATTGTTTTGCTTCTAGGATTGGCCAAAAAGGAAAATTGCTCTTCTATTTTGGCCTACTGCTTAAAGACATATTTTGTCTCAGAGAATCATAGACAACCAGAACCTTGAGAAGCCACTCTTAGTCTGTCCCGTCCCAGACATGCTTACACACTTCCTGACAAATGTTTACTCAGTTCTCAAAAATCTCCCATGAGAGAGGGTCCACAGCCTCCTGAATTACCATTGCAGTGCCTTACAAGCCTTACTGTTAGAATAGTTTTCATATTATTGTCCAGTCCAGCTGTAATTTTAGCCTAAGTGGTGTTTCCCACGGCACTATGAACACTGAGAATAAGTGAATTCACTCTCTTCTCAACAAAGCAATCTGCTAGTTAGTGTGGTAGACGTGGTGGGAAGCTCTGAAGTCAACAGAATAACACTCAGAGTCCCAGCTTTGGTACAAAAGTGTAAGTATTGTTAGCTAAGATATCACTCTGTCAGGAGACGGTGGTTCTTTTCAAGTGTCTTAAAAGATTAAAGATTTTAAACTGTCACTCTAGAAATGTAGCAGGTAAAAATACATACAGAGACCTTCTTTCCTTGAGTGTGTGACTACACAACTCAAAACCTTATCAGAGGCTTCCTGGATGCTGGTTTATAGCCATTTTTAAAAATATTTCATATATATTTCATATATTTATGTCAAGGGGCACACAGAGAGCAGGATGGTTCCTTCACTGTAATAGCTTCTAGGAATTTCAGTTTAGCAATTCCCTTTGTGGGCACCAAACTTAGAAGCCTGATGTGAGATAGTCCTGGCTATGTTTAGTCTGTTAAATGAGATAGAAGATGTAGGCCTGTCAATCACAAACTTCTCTCCATTAAGGGGTGCTACAGGTGTTTGATGCCTCTGAGTTTTGAATTTAAAGTCTTTTGCAACATGCTCTTTCAAATATATCTAACTGCCTCAGCAGTGCTCCCTTTGTGCTGAGTATGCCAGCAGCACTGCTTACAGCTGCACTGCCAGCAGGTTAGGAGCTTCCTTCAGAGCAGTGTGGTGGCAAGGGAGGATGTGCCACAGCTTGTCCGATCTCAGGGTGGGTTGTGGAAGCCTGACTGGAGTGAAAAAGGGCAGTGCTAGGGTTGGAAGGTGGGCTCAGGCAATACTGCTGTGGGGTGAGAAAGGAGAGATGTGCTTTCACTGACTGCACAACAGCAACCCGGCAGAGCAGAATCAAAATCCCTGTTAGTAAACAGCACTGAGACTGCAATAAGGGATCATTGAATGCTTCTATGGGCAAAGAAAGGTGTAACAAGAATGGGAGGTACAGATGCAAGTCTGTGGGCAAAGAGCTAAGAAGGACAAAATGTTCAAGACACCTGTCCACAAAATCCCATCAGTCATGAAACAGAATATATGGTCATTTGTGAATCCTGTTCTCAAGGAGAAAGACTTTTTAAAATTTATTTTCGCTTAAGCCATTACGTTATGCTTTTCATAGCTAGTGTGAATACAAATATCAGATGAAGGACATTTATGGTCATTCCTATTACTGAATACACTATGAGGATGGGGTTGTATAATTTCACACTTGTGGTTTGCACTCATTCAGACAACTTTTCCAAATCCCACCCTCGAGTGATTTGTTGCATGCTGTACGTCAAGTCACTCAGAGAGGTGGGAACAGCAGCCTTGCTCCCAGATGTGTTTCTTTAATCATTGGAGTGTATTTCTTCCCAGAGCAATGAGTTACCACTTCATATATTTGTTGCTACATGGAATATTAATATTGTAATCATGTCTGTCTCCTTAGGGGACTTGTATTTTATGGCAGCAATTCAATGCTGTCCGCACTTGGAGTTAAAAGAAATACAAGAGTTGAAGATTTTAAAGGCCTCCTTTAATAAACAGGCAAAAAGCACAACAGAAGTCACCTCCTCAGTTCAGAAAAAAACACAAAGAAAAATATTGTTCATGATCACCAAACCCATAATCTATTGTTCATAATCACTGCTTGTTTTTTTTTCTAAGCACCCAGGAAAAGGTGCCTTCTAAAACATAGGAATTGTGATTTTCTGATAGGGTCCTGAATAAACTGCACAACCCAAAAGGGCTTTTGAGATATGTGCCCAAGGCTGGTGCTGCAGGGTTCAGCAGAGTAGCCCTGCCCAGGCTTAGGGACCAGAGTTGTGTAAGAAAGGGCTGCAGGAAACCTACTTAGGGCAGGGAAGCCTCCATGGACTTGAGCTGCATTTCAGCTCCAGCCCTCACCCTTGGTGCCTGCCCAAGCTACTCTGCAGTTCTACCCATGTGTGCCCACATCCTCTGCTGATCCTGACCACCAGCTTGGCTTTGGAGCTGCTCCATCCCCGTGGCTGTAGCCACAGTCCCCAGCCCGGCTCTGCTCACAGCCTCTGGGGTGGCGGAACAGGGCCATGCAGAGAGGTCCCTGCCTCAACCTGCCCTGCTGCTTCCCTGCTGCCCACCCTGGCAGCACGGCGCCCTGACCTATTCTCTCAATAGCTAGCATGAAAAGGCATTCACAGCAGTCACAACAACTGTATAAAAGAAACTTGCAATTAATTTTATTCACTTTTTCATGTAAAAATAATTCTCAGTCAGAAAGCAAGAGAAAAAACACATATTTGTAACCATTAGTTTACTCACTGGCATGACAGCAGTTCTATGAGTCTGTGTACGTTTAAGGTTTCATTCTGTAACCACATGTCTGCACATCGTACAAGTGATCCAACTGCATGGATGTAAGAATATCTGTATGTGTCTATATATATCTCTATGTATGCATATATGCCTACCTTTGCAGGAAGTGGACATTGTTCCATAGAAAATACTTTGCCTAAATGGTCCTAGGCTAATTCTATACAGATATTTTAAGCTCATGTTTCTTGATGGCAGGTGGAGACAAACAGCTTATCACATTAATTTTCTTATTGGATCTCATCTGACAAAATCCCCAGTTACTTTAGTCTCACATGAACCATTTTTCTTTTGTAGATATGTGCCTCATAAGCTTAAATTCTGAAAATGAATATTTGCACTTACTAACATCAAGGGAGAGTTAAAAATCAAACATGCTGCATAGTCTTCTGAGAAAGTCAGCAGTAAAGCACTGTTTTCAATAATCAATAAGTCAGCCAAGCAAATCTCCAGACTGTTGTTACAAGAGGATCTGTCATCATGAAAAGCAAAGATTTGTCTGAGAAACCACTAAGTAAATGCTTCTGCCACTTAGTAGGAGTATTTTTTTGTATTGTGAGCTGCAGATTGAAGTGCAGGCATGCACAGATTTGTTTTGCATTCCAAACAGAGACAGTGTCTGGATCAAAGCACTCCTATGTAGTCCTCACCAACTTGGGTCAGTTTAAGGACGGGAAGAAACCCTCTGTATTCCCTGTCTCAAAGTCTCGTTGTACCGCTCCATCTCCCTTTTCCTTGTGTCTTCTACATTTTTTATATCTTAGCACTAATATACTAGGAAAAATTTACTTGACGCTTTTACAGTCTATCAAACAAATAAATGGTCTTACACCTCACTGATTTGTATCCACCTGTGACAATTAATACCCCTCAAAAGGGACTTTACTCCCCACTAAATGTTCAATGCATAGCAAGAATATGAGCTATCTACTTGCAACAGTATCATCATTTTCTTACAAAATGTATCAAAAAACACTTAGCAGAAAATAATAAAGTCTCAATATAATATAAAACTGACCTTCATTGCTGGGAACAAAATGCATTCTGTGCTGCACTGTTTTTTTCTTTAATGGCTGTGCTTGCTCATTTCCTAATTTTGTTTGAATATGAGCTTAAAGGTTGGGACCTAAAATCCTTGGTAGCTAGGTGCTGCCCCAAAGGGTCATGTTTAGAGGCTAAAACAGGCATCTAAAGGTTCCCTCCAGCCCCCCTCCACTGGCATTACTTTCCTTTCTACCGCGGCTGAGATTTGCCTCTGTCTCGGAGGGAATATGAATGACTCATTGTTTATCAATAAAAATATCCTTTTCCGTGCTGTAAATCACCTCTCTCTCTTTTTGGACATTCTTCCCCGTAAATGTGGCAGGCACTGTGGTAAGAGAATGGGGATGCCAACAGGCTGCTAATGCAAGGGTGCCCTTCTGAGGGCTGCTTCCACTTCTTGGATGCATCTGCAAAATAATCAGATGAAGAGGGTGAAGCACAGTGGTAAACATAAACTTTAGGATGAAAATTGTACATTTTATGCAGCTGGATTGGACCTGCGAGTAGCTGAAAACAGAGCTGCTTGTATATAAATATAGAGTTCGTAGATATTGTGGCACAGCAGCAACAAAGTCAAACAACAAAGTCAGAGATGTAGGCAGTCTGGCCCGTCCCAGGAGATAGAGGATCCAAGTTTGAGCAGCAGCACCCCCATCACTAGCAGACCCCATCGACATGTAGCAGTGTAACATCTCTTGTGATGGCAACATGAAATGTATTTGCTTCATCTTTTTCCAACTCATCATCTAGCTTTACCCGATGGCTTTGCAGTGTTGGCTATTTGTTTCCCCTTCCTGTTCTGCTTTATCTAGTCCTCCTTTCCATGACCTTTGCCCTTTCCTTGTCTTATACCCATTAGCAGCTAACTACCCTCATCAGAAAAGGCTAATTCCTTTATATTGGCAAGGCCAGGCCCTCATGAAATCAAAGGTGAAACTCCTATTGACTTCAGCCACAGCAAAAGCAGCACAGTTTAATCAAAGAACTTGCGGAGAAAAGCAAATCAGAAGGCAGAGACAGTAAGTTCAGCCTACGACAAACTCCAAAATGATCATAAGCTTACAAAGAACTTCCTAGACATTCAAGCAACATCCAGGAGGACATGGCTACCCTCAGGACTGAAGCCTGTTACAGCTACCACCCACCTCAGTAAATACTGATCATCTAATTATAAAGCTTCCTTCAAACCTGGACTGTGTGGGCACTGGGGTTAGTTAGTCACTGGTTGGAATATGATTTTATTTTCAGTGACCAGTATTCACTGGTTGCTGTACAAATTTCCTTCTAAAGTCATAATTTCTGAAACGTGGCACTTTTCATTAAGATGACAAATGCTGGCATTTGGCGGGATGTGGTATTGATCGCATCAAGCTCTGCAATGATGGCTGGCAGCAGAAGAACAACACGGGAACCAGCCGTGCCTGGCTGGATCAGGTGGCTTCCCTAGGGTTTGTTTTCATCCTGCAGTAGAGTTCTGACTTAGTGTGAATAAAATCACTTAAGAGGTAACATGCTGATTTGCTGAACTATCTATCAAGTGAACTGTTCAAAGCAGAGATAGGGCCAGCTGACATAAATAATAAGGGTACTGCTCTGAATGGCAGAGGTAATTCTCCACCTGTGAGAGTTTTATTGCCTGCTGCTGCATGAGCAGGTTCAAGTGTTGAGCAGTTTCCACTGGATGAAGGAAGGAGTTTGGGGACCTTGTTGCAAACACACACTATGGAGAAACATGTTTTACAGCCCTGACTTTTTCTTGCTAGCGTATCTGGACATTATCATTTAATTCCTTATAGTTCTTTTAAACATCAGGCTCTGATGAGGAATCTAAACAACCAGTAGCCCTCTGATATGCTTGTCCCTGCAAAAACTCTATGACAGAGTCCACTATTTTAGGGAGGAAATGAGAGATCACCTTCTATGCTCTAAGATATTTAACATCATGAAAAACGTGAGCAAACAGACTGCCTTCTGCTCAGAACTGCTAGAATAGTCAAGGAAGAGAAATAGTTGTGGCATCTCATATGAGGCCAGTAGCCAATTTGTTTACTTGCCTAACTGTTTTTCATCTAACTTTTCCTTGCTGCTTCTTATAAATGAGTGGAGGGTACATATACATATATAAATATATCTATATTAATGTGTCTGAGCTCAAAAGGCAGAAAACAGTGCTAGGAATAAATCCATTACTGTTCTTAATTAACAAAGTTGTCATTTTTAATAAAAGCTTTCTACAGTGATGTAGAGGAGATTTCAGAGAACAAGTTCTTTTAGAGCAGATGTATCACCTTCAGGGTTGAATTTCTAAATGGTGTTGTTTTACTATTGAAAATAACTTGTCTTTGTCCTCATCTACTGAGAGTGACCTAAACAAAGCTCTTCAAGACCTATTTATGAAGACTGCCACATAAGAAACTGATATTGATTTTTGTTTATTAACTTTCTTTATATATTTCTGGCAGTTACATCTCTTTTATTACCTTTAGATTGAAAGACTAGGCTCTTAATATATTGCTATAGGTCTTGTTTTCCAAGCATCTCTTACTTTGTTGCTCTTCTCTGAATTCTTGCCATTTTACTCCATTTTTTCTGTCTTTTTCTTTTCAAGTATGTATTGCTCTGGGACTTAAAAAGGTCTTTGGTAGAATAAGGTAATTATATTGCCTAGAAGGAGATAAACACAAAGTTTAAATGAAAATTAGAGGAAAATAAAATGTGAAAGCCACAGAAACATTCACAACTACGAATCTGCGGACCCAAGCATTTAACTAATTCTTGTTGACTGATGATTTACTCCTCTGTAATTTCCACTTGTGGTGTTACTGATTGTATCAGCAGAGTACTGTATTGTATCAGCAGAGCTCATGGAAGCAAATGCTAATATTTTAGGCATCATAAACCACATCTAAGAAAGGAGGAAGAGAATGATGTGCCTTTGTAAGACGGTCCCTACGCTGAACACGGCACCCTCCCAGCATAGCAAATAATTTTCCCCAGGAGGATTAGTTTGACTCTTTCTCCCTCATCTAAGTTTTGATGGCGGAGGCAGGTGGCCATGGAGATACCTAGTACCCCGGGGAGCTCAGAGCCTTGGCACCATCCCTAGCAGGAAAGGCACTTGCAAAGGGCAGTGGAGAGGGAGAAGCTCTGTGCAGTTCTGCTCTCCAGGCAGCTGTAAACACTCCAACGTGGGGAGAGGACTACTAAAGTGAACGAATTACAGGGAATTAAAAAAACCTCTCCAAAACACAATCACAAAGCTCAATCACTCGTTCTCATTCAAGAATGAAAAAAGAGGGGAATGGGGGAGGGAAAATTAACTTTGAGATATGTATTTGGAGAAAAAACTCAAACCAGTACAGCCACTTTTACACCTTTCCCCTGGAGCAAAAGCCAATGGTAGGGAGGTACAGACCTACTTCTCAGTTGATCTGGACTGTCTTTCCAGGGCTGTACCTTATGAGCCAGTGCCTGTATCCTAGTCCTGATGTGGATATGCTCTCCACACACTCCTAGGTCCTAACCTTCTGTATTGCATTGTTAATAGAAACTTTTGCATGGCCTAGCTGATTTCAAGGCTTCAAATACTGACTTTTTGCCACCTTAAATATGTATGAAATACAAATTCCAATGCTCTTTTTGTCCCTGCTTAAAAACTACACCCTGCTGACAAGCACAAACTCTGCATGGCACAATGACCCGCCCTGCAGTGAGTTGTCACAGCTCTGCTTTTCAAGAATCAGTTCCCACTCCTACTTTGAGCAGTGATGGGCTCATTTTTAATTTCAGGCTGTTTCTGAAGACTCAGCTATGGAGCCACAGTGAGACTGCTGTGCAAAGACAACAGCTTTCCATTGAAATAAGTCAGTTCTCCAACATGATCAGCAGTCTGCTTAATTCCCAAACATTGAGCTAATTGGATTGTCCAGATACAAGATGCAACAATCTTTTGTATTCTTAGAAATAATTGCAGAATTACCACTTTCCCATAGATTTAGCAGCACTCACCATGCTCTCTTTCCGTTAAAAGAATTCAATCCTATTTCAGAAGATAGCCTTGAGAGCAAGAGGAACGTATATGCTATGCCTCTAGCTTAATAAAAGTCTGATTTGAAGGTTTAATTAAGAGAGGCAAAATAACCAGGAATGAACACAGGATTTAAAGCAAAATAGACATCATATAGGTGAAGTAAGAATCACAAATGTGATTCCAAAGGTCCCCCTGCAGAGACAGGGCAGAGTATCTCACTGAAGCTTGAGGTAAAACCTGCTACAGCTGTTTTCGATTTTCCAGTTGTGATGACAGTTCTTATCCACACGTTTCCCTTCTGTCTTGGCTTACAAGGCTAAGAGATTTTTCTTTTCCCAATTTGTCTCTTCTTTGGACTTAGTGCATTCTCTTTCTTTTTCTCTTTCTTTCTGGATCTAAGGTTCTGCTGTTGGGTACTTTTTGTAAAAGTTTAAACAGCTGCCATTCCCACTAGTCCATCTCATAGCCCTTTTGTTGTATTACAGTAAGTCAAGGAGAAGCTGCTATGTCTGCTGTGTTATCCTTCTGTGTTCTTCTAGGGATGCAAATATTTTCTGTAAACCTTCATACCAAAGCACAAAGTGGAGGGAAATAAAGAATGGAGAAACTTAAGTTGCCTGGTCTGACAATATTTGTCTTCTGTGATGACTTTGGAGTGTACTTGTTTCTTTATGCATGCATGTATTAAACATCTTGCACCCCAATAAGTTTAACTGTTCAAATCTCTAAAAAAAAAAGTTTTAGTGAGTGTATTATACTCAAGAGCTCAAAAACTGAAATCCAGTTATCTTGTTTATTCATAGATGCATCCTTCCCTTGAAATTCTTGGGTTTTGGCAGTACAGAGTTTACCGAAGGAGTCCTAGGGAAAAATTCTGTCTCACTTCATGCATCAGGTGCGACATTGAAATACACTTCTTTTCATGGAGATTGTCTTGAAGGTATATATATATATATATAATTGTATGCTTAGTCAAACATTAGTTCTTTCCATAGTTTTAGATTCAGGCCTCCAAAATCTCATATTGTTAGGATTTTGAGTCTAACAGCACTATAGTCACATGTTTGTCTGTACAGCAGTGAAGATAATGAGAAGCTATTATTGGGATTCCTACATGCTGCAACAATACTGTGAATATATTGGGATTCCTAGATGTTGCTACAATAAAAATAAATGCTTAAAAAATGTTTTAAATTTATCTTTGGCTGACAGACTAGTTTGAAAATGCGGTTGGTCATTGGAGGGGATGTTTTTCCCAAGCTAGATTTATCTGTTTTAAGGAAGAAGTTTTAAAGGCCAGCAAAATATTCCCAAGATAATTCACATACAGCTGACTGAATAATTCATCATGAATAATGTATTTAGATTTAGCCTCTCTCTTCATAAGGAGATTAGGATATTCTCAGATACATTCATTATTCAAACTAATACTGGGTTTTCTCATCCTCCTCCTGTGAGCTCGATTCTGTCACCTTTACTCAAGTTGCATAACATTTTCTGTGGGGAATTGTGGTGACTTTAGTGGCAGTTCCTGCACAGCACGGTACGGGAGAGAGCATCTGGATGCAAGTGAATAGGTTACAAACACTTGTGAATATTTGATGGCCATACTTTGAAGCTCCTCCTGTACAGGATTGCTATGCAAATCCTAGGAGGTACTTTTGTTAGCTCTTGTAATTAACCATCACAACCCCAATTTATTAAACATACAATTCAAATTTTGATTGCAGCTGAGATGTAAGCTAACATCTTGGTTTCCAGGAGCAGTGGGGCTTAGCTTTGAATACTTTGCTGTTTACAGAACTTGAACACAAATGATCAAGAGCAAAAGCCAAAAGAAATGTGCTTGAGTGTGCAGTCATTCAGAATTGCTCTTGTTACCGGCATTGCTTCTGGAGACTGCCCACAGGCATCTTTTCAGCACTGTGAAAACCCATTAATTGCCTCTGTGCCTTCTTGTTCCCTGTGACTCCAGTTCTCTATTTTTAATGTAGACCTGGCCTTTTACTGGGAAGACGAAGCTGCCATCTCAACTTCCAACAGCAGTGCCCAGAGGTAGAGCTACAAGTGCAAATTGGGGCACACTTTCTCTGCAGTACACCCTCCTGGATGCTCTGTGGCCACCAGTGCCACCTGTTTTGCAGAAGAAACTTCAGCCTGGTAGCTCTGTAGGCTGGTGTTTTGCCCTCTCTGGCTAGCTGGACTCCCAGGTCACCTCCTGTTCCTCCCACCCAGCTAAGGCTTGAACACCCCTCTCAGCAACCACCTTTTGGTTGACAGTTTTGTGGTTTATAGTTAACTAACTGTGGTGGGTTGAACAGAATATTTTGTCTTTCCGAAGGAAAAGGATGACTTTTTCCTAAAAATCATACCTTCTTTTCCAATGACCGGTTCAGAAAATCTCCCTTTCAACATTCTGCCAAGATTTCTCATTCCTCCTGTATCAAAACCAAGAGCTACCTCAGAGGGGAAGATTTTGGACTAAATATATTCATTATTTTTACATAAAAATGTAAGGTGTTTTATGAAAGGAGATTATTGATTATTTTATACGCCTACATTTTCTCCATGGCGGGGGACAATAAGCTACTTAAAAAGTTCTGCCAATGTTAAGTATAAAGCCTTTGGAGGAATACATCATGCCTCTAACATGGGGATTGCGGTTTTCTGTATGATAGAGAAAGGGTACCTTATCAATACACCTATTCACAACAGATATGCTTGCAGTGTTTGCACTAGAAAGTGGTTGCCTGGTTCTATTAAAGTTCAAGCGAGCCTGGAGTTGGCAGGTTTACAGTACTTTGAACCCAGTCCAACACTTAATTTGATGGACAGGGTTAGAATAAGGCAGTTTAGTCTGTGACAGTAAACCAAATACAAATAGTCTCCTGGCTCTCTGATGGTGTTTACAAGAGCATTAAAATGATTTCCTGCTAATGATACACAGTTGTAGGGATTGCAGCACTATATTATCAGAGTAATGCTGCTGCCACTGTGGTGTGGATCTAGAGAGATCCAAAGCAAAATGCCAGCAGAGGAACTGGACGATGTACAATACAAGGAACGACAATCCAGTAAACTAGAGTCAAAAGCTTTGCTGCTGTACTTTTACAAAGAGAGAAGATAAATGCAGATAAGAGAAGATAAATGTGTGCCTTCACATTGGCTTTGCCTGATACATTAGTGACTATACCTAGTATAGTTAAACCTGGTTTTAAATACATCTCCTCTTTGAATGGTGTAAGGACCTTACTCCAAATAACCTTCCTCGCTTCTTGCATTAACAGATATTGTGCTTTCCATATAAAAGAGCTTGTATAACACCCATTTAATTTCCGGAGCACTTTACACATTACAGAGAACTTGCAGATTTGCTAATTTAGCCTTGATACTATAATTGATTTTTAAAGAAAATTTGAAGCTTCCTTTTCTGTAACTACTACATTTTTCCTTAAATGAAAGGCAATAAAACAATGTTCACAAAGTACTTTTACATGCATACATTTTGCATAAATACTGCCTCAGAAAGTAGAGAATTTTATATTTACCCTCTGGGCATTTTCTGTGCTGTAATGAAAGTTCCTGTGTGACAGCAGTGCCCTTTCTCCTTTCAGACACCAGCACTGATCTGGTTCAGTGGGAACTCAGAAGCCCCTGATTTCCTTTTGTTCAGGACAGAAGTCATGTTAACTTTGCAAATGCAGTGAATGAATGTCATATCAATAAAGTGCTGACTTGCCTAGCATGTCTTTTCAGCCTTTTTATGCCATAGCTGTATGTTAAAGAGCACTATAAACCACTTATGATTTGACGTGTTCTGTGTAAATGAAGTAAAGTCTGCAGATAACACAAACCATAATTCCTGTCAGTAAGTTGCAGATCGCTCCCTTAGTATTTTTAATGAAAGATGAACAATAAAGACTCTTTTCTCTCATTAATAGTCTATATATTATTCATAGTAACAGAGCTAGTCCCTGCAAACTCATAAATATCAGTAGATGCTGTGATACTGGCCTTGCTGTGTGTGCTTTATGGGTTCTAAATTACTTTAAATTATCATTAGACACAGGTTTCAGTGAAACTGCATTGAAAAGCCCTCTCTTCCCCCTAGTTTCTAAAGGCATTGCAAAGCTATACTGATGCTGAAAACTGGTTGTCAGCTGCAAAACTGGAATTGATGTGTGACTTGGAAGTTCAGATTTCATGCTGTTTCCTCTTGTGCCTTCTGCAGGAATTCTCTGCTTTTCTTGTTTCAGGTTTTCAGTGTGATTTCAGGGGTTTCCTTTTCCCTGAAGACTGAATTTTTGAGAATCTTTGCAAACATGGTTGCTATGGAGGCTGTGGAGAGGAGGTGTGGAGTGAGGGAGTAGGGGAGATATTTCAATTGCAATTACTAGAGCTTGTTCATGTACCTGATCCATTCACTTCCCTGAACAGCTGATTTGATCACTGATGCACCTATGACAGACCAGCAAGGCAAGGATTAAACCATCAAGTCATTAGTAAGGCTTAGAAGAAGGTAAAAGTCAGATTGGTAAGGAATAATTTCTGAAATCAGAAGATTTCAGAATTTAGGGTTCCCTTTGTTTTCAACCGCACTGCTTTTGGTTTTGTAAGGAGTTACCTGGATGTAACTTTACTTAGATTCATCGCAAAGGGGGAAAATGCTGAGAGGGATAATTAGTCATACAGCTAGTGGAGTTACAGGAAATTTGGCAACGAAGCAAAGAGGAAAAAAATTAAGGTTTTAACAGATTAATTTCTCTTTGAGCTAATCTAAAGTTTATTTGCAGTGAGAACACCCTTCAAGACACTGTTTCTCCCACTGCTCTTCTGTTGGGCAGACTACCACATTCCAGCACTTGGTGGCTTCACCGGCTTTTTTGTGCTGTTCTAATCATTGAACCCTGTGCACGAGAGGAGGCAGCCAGTGGCCCATGATGACACCTGCATTCTGGGGCCAGCAGCAGAAATGAGTATTAACTCTGCAGCAACTTGAGTTTTTGTTGGTTTGAAAGCCCAATTTTGGATGCATTAATTAAATTTGCACTTGGAAGGAAAAAAAAAAAAAAGGCTGTTATTACCTAGGAGTGTAATTTTGGGTTTTGTGTTTTCTCAGTGCTTGTAATTGTCAGGATTAAGAATGGTTCCCAGATTCCAGCTCCTCTGTTTCAGTTTGTTCCCAGGATTTAGACTGCATGAAGTTGCTGCAGCTTGTTCCCTTGCTCTGTTCCCTCCATATACATTAACTGATCACCAGGATTAATGCATTCCTGAAAGGTAAGGACCAGAAGCCTGTATCCTTGACAGCAGGGGGCAAAATAATAATAAATACATAAAAATAAACATAAATAGTTTGAACCAGCAGCAGATCGTGATGGCAGTAAAGAAGGGCTTGCTCGATGCTTTATGGAAATGAGAGCTCTATCTGCTGCCTTCCCTACCATCATTATGAGAACCCTGTTAATCTGCTCTCTGAACATGATTATAATGTTATAAACATAAAATATGCCGCTTTAACTCTAAGTCCCCTCCCCCAGCTTAGTGTCATTGAAAGTAATTGCAATTAAAATAAGAGGTTGTCCAAGAAGCCACTGCAAGTGGAGATTCAGATAACAATGGAGCTGGTATGACACAGGGAGGGGTACTGTTTCCAACAGCATTTCTCCAGATCAGTTGCTCTTCCCCTGGCACCTGGCTGGTGATGGAAGCTTCATCATATGTGGCCATCCAGGGTGGAAAATTATTTCAAATAGGTCTTGCATGCCCTTGTATCCTATGGGACTTGACAGAGGTGACTGATCTGAAACTGGTAGAGGTTCGGTGCAGCAGTGTAACACTGAATTATTGCAATGTGGATTAAGTGCTATATACAGATATAAAATGACTGACTGACTGTAATTGTTCAGCTAGGACTAAAATAACTAGAATGCTGTGTGCTAAGTTTCATCTCCCTGTCTTAAATTATACATCCATATAGCACACCAGCAAATCCAACATAACGGGAATATTGTCCAACAGGCTATCCATCTCTGGGAACTTGCCGAACCCGATCATGGTAACACTGAGCTGTCTTCCATGCTAGATAAAATTATTTCCTGATCCCAGGTAAGCTCCTGAGGGACTACTGGGAATTTCTGACTTCTGTGAAGCAGAACATTTAGAAACTGTGAATGAAAGTTTTATGCTTGTAGGCATTGCAGATAGCTTTGCTCTTACTTTGTAAGTGTCAGACCCAGTGCTCAGCTTCCCCATGAGCTCTTCATGCCTCTCTAACAGCAGGGAATGAGAATAATGCTGGTCTAACTGGCTTGCTCCCAGTTTCTGCTCCATGGCAAAGTGGAATCCTGCTCATGTGGGTTCATAGGATCAGTTCTCTGTCCCCATTAAAGCAAGCCAGAGTGAGGAACATGATGGAGACGAAGGGGCTTCACTGGAATAATTTAGCTGTCCATAATTTAGCTTCTTAACAAGATAAGAAACAGGACAGCCTCTAGGATCTGACCACTTCTGGTATAAAAGCAGCTCAGAGCCTGAAGGAGGCAAAGTGAGGTATAAAACCACCTTTTCTCAACTTTCTCTACCCTTTTACCTACCCTGGGAAGGGCAGTTTTAATCACAGGTTTAGAATCTTATTGGTTTACAAATTGCCTTATGGATTGCTTCAAACTAGGTGCTCTGTTATTTTACATGTGTGGTCTGGGATAGAGCTTATGGTAGAGGTTGCACTGTCACTGAACAATCTTTCCCTTCTGTCATCTTATGGGTTTGCTCTGTGAACTATTCTTTGTAGATAGATCATTCGAGACAAAAGGCTGTAGGAGTTTACTTTTTTCTGGTGGTCCAGTTCCACTGCTGAGTGGAATAAATAATTTATACTAAAGCCTTTGTTCATGTAAAGAATAGATAGTCAGACTACAGATTACTTTTACCATAGTTTAGGCCAGATGTTCATCCTAACTACCCTGTTTCATGCAAGACCTGCTTCCATGGTAAGCAATACAAAACACGATGGCCCTGTGACTGTCTTCAGAAGATAGAGGTTATAGGTGTTATAGGTGTACAAGGGGAAATATAATCTTGTCTTACTCTCTCCTTCTCCTGTTGTTTTAGGTTGCCAAGTTTTTGGTCCCGTTTTTGTTGGTGTATCATCCTTACCCCCTTTCCCAAAATCGGTGGGATTGCAATAAAGAAGCATTGAGGCAGAGACACAAGCAGAAATTTGCCTGTCTCTCTTCTAAAGCCAGTGCAGGAGCAAACCTCCTGAGGTGGGCTGTAATAACTTTCTGTAGAGAGCAAGGAAGATTTGGTAACTACCTAGTCCTTTCTTTGCTCCAGGAATAGTGCAACTACATGCTGTCCCTTCCCTTGGGCAGGTGGCGATTTGGATAATAATCTTGCAGTGAGTCCCTCCTGCTTAGCTGGTTCATACTGTAGCTGGGAAGTATTTTCCATGAGCTTGTGCTGTGCTAATTTCTAACACTATGGAAAGAAGGGCTGTATCGAGGTGAGCCGTTCAAACTCCACCTAAAAACTTAAAAATAGCACTGTGAAGATAAGCCTGGAATAGCTTTCTCTGTCTACCATGTACTTTGCTAAGCATTTCCTTTCACCCTGCAGCCCAGCCTATCTCTCCCATGTGGAGTTACCGTCTCCATAGCATATGTTAGTTACTGGACCAGTGCCACTGGTTTCCAGTGAAGTAGCACATAATTTTTGCATCTACCCCTTCTGATAACATTCTGTGTGGTTTCTTTGCTGTGACTCAGTAAATTGAATCTTTCTTGTCGGAGAAAGATGAAAGAGTGCATGAGATAAATGACAAAAATATCTAAATCTTGTGAGGTTCTGCAGGTACCTCGATTAAAAATACTTCAGACTTAGTTCTTTTGTTGTAAGTGAGCCAAAATGACAGGTACAGATCTTTATCACTGGGTGGATTTTATAAGGTCACCTGTCATCTGAACACCAGCCATAAAAAATTAACATCTTAAAAAACTACCATTAATTCTTTTCATACCTATTTTAATCTTCATTTTACTCCTAGCCTTATACTGTGAGCTCATGCAAGGTGACCAAGTGGAACCTTAAACATGCACCATTTCTCCGGCTTTTCATGAACACCTCAACTTTCACAAACTTTTCAGGAGTCACGGTCAAAATGTTTTTAAAAAATCCCTTAAATTTCTCATGTCCTTTGCATTCTTCAGGATTAAGCTGTTAGGTAATACTGCAAGTGGACAGCATCCACTGCAATTTCAGTGAACTAAGAGAAAACTTTGGGCTCTTTTATTTCCTGCCCTGTTGCATTTTTTTTTTATATTGTGAAGCAACAATGGTCAGCAGTAAATTGCAAGAGAGAAGACAGGTAGTCCTATTTTTTTGAAAGATAGTAGTGATGACAACATAAAAAGCTCCCTTTTTTGGCTCAGTAACGAATTCTCCAAGAAGAAGGGATGTTACTGCCCTCAAACCCAGTGAAAGACACTTCAGTTTCTATGGGGTACTTATTAAATCGTAGATTCAGCTCTCATGGTGTTTGAGAGAGGTGAAATAATTATGCAAAAAGCAAGGGAAAAGGAATTACCGGTGCTTTACCAGTGCACATGCAACACAGAGCACACATTTTTCTCATTCATGAGAAACCCTTTACTCTTGTTGAAACAAGGGAAAAATATAAGAACTTGCCTTGCAGGTCAGTGTGCAGGGGAACTGAAAGTTTAATAGACTCTGAAAAATACTACCTGTGGCATTTGTTGACACAGAAACCCCAGAGCAAGCACATATATCGAGTTTCCTATTCTTCAGCTGATGGCTTTGATACTTTATGAGAGTTTTTAATGTTAATGAGGCAAGACAACCTCAGAATGTGCAAAACCATAGCAACTGCTGCAGGAGGTTATATCTGGAGACAAACTGTCCTCATCCCTTGTAATATTACTACACTTCTTCCCCTCTACGCAAATGATGTCTGTCCTACTATGAGAGGGTTTTGTGTTGGGATAGGCTTGTGCTGGAGTTTCAGAAGAGACGTGAGCCCAGCGTAACGCAGGAGTGAGCACACATGCTGAAACCTGAAGTGACTTTGCTGGGATAAGGGAGTGCCTGTTGATTATTTATAGGTTTAAAAGGTCCATGGGGCAGAAACTGCTATTGCCCATACTCTGCTGGGCTCTCCCCTGTACTGGTGGCAGAAGGGCATGTGAAAGTGATGTCTCCTTCTGGCTATCTGAGTTGGGTGGCCTACGTGGGGACTACGCCAGCTTGTCTGTCTCAAACAACAGCTGAAGCCAGATCCAAGGGGTCTTTCTGACAAAATTTCTCTTGGAAACTGGAATGTTTCTGTGGAATATTTTAGTTTAGTAGAGCAGGCCTTTGTGCTTTATTTTTAAGTGGTACGAGCGATGATTTGTAAGTTGCTATTGTCAGCAGGTATTGATATATTAGAATCAATAAATTCACACACAGTTCTTGCTTGCTAACACCTCCAAATAATATACGTCTCATTTTTGCTTTTTGAAGCAGGAAATACACCAAGCAACTTCCAACTTCCCCATGGGCAGAAAAAGTTAATTTGCAGTGTTTAAAAGAAAATTCACTGTAACAAATATATGATCAGAAATTGTTGAAGTAATTTTTACTTGTATTATAAGACACAATTTTAGTTTACAGCCTGAGTACTACAGGATTTGGGAAATAAAGCAGTCCCACAAGGATACAAACTGAGAGACCCATCCTTTTTGCTGCAAATGAGAAGATTTTAGTCAAAACCATTCAGGACTGGCACAAGAGGACAAGTGCTAAGGTGGGTGCGTGCTGGTAAGCACTGGGAACTGCATGATTACTTTAACACAGAGCCTCTGTTACATTCCTGGAACTGGTTATTTGTTAGCTCTGAGGAAGACAGGCGTGTAGCTGTAGGGAATGGAGGCAATATTTGAGTGGCATTGTAATTTCTCATCCGATTTTTCCCAGACAGCAGTGTGCCCCTACGCTATGGCTAGGAGAACTGCAGCTGAATTACAGTACAATGCCACCGCTTTCTGTGTTCTGAAAGCCTTTATTACCAAACAAAGAAAATCCCTACAGAAAGCATTTCTCCAGGTAAAACCGGCATTTCCACCCACGACTTTTCCACCTGTTTTGCTGGATGTTATTGGGCCCTTTTGGCTTCCCATCCAGCGTGGGCCACAGGGGCTGGCACTCCTGAATCATAGAATGGTTTGGGTTGGAAAGGGCCTTAAAGGTCACCAAGTTCCAACCCCCCTGCCATGGGCAGGGACACCTCCCACTAGAGCAGGTTGCTCAAAGCCTTATCTGGCCCAGCCTTGAACACTTCCAGGGATGGGGCATCCACAGCTCCTCTGGGCAACCTGTTCCGGTGCCTCGCCACCGTCATACTGAAGAATTTCTTCCTGACATCTAATCTAAATCTGCCCTCTTCCAGATTGAAGCCATTACCCCCCCATCCTACCACTACATGCTGAAACAGTCCCCAGCTTAATAAAGGAGTGGGGTTTATTGTGCCACAGAACTAAGAGAAATCTGCCAAAAGACACAATCTGCCCCCCCTCCCCAATCCTCTCGTAGAAAAAACTGCTTTTTTTAATTTCCATCGCCCCTGCTCCGTACCCCTTCCTCGACCCCTCAACCCCCTCCTCTCTGCCGCTTCCCAACAGCCGCTCCCGCCCCCGGGGTCCCACCGCGGCTGGGAGAGCGATGCGGGAGCGGGGCTGCCGCCCGCCGGGGAAGGCCGCGGCTGAGGAGACACCTGGGTTTCCCTGGCAACAGGTAGGCGCCCGCGCGGCGGCCGGGGGAGCCGGGGTTTCCCCGCTTCTCCTCCTGACGCACCGTTTGAGGGCCCCGGGAGGCGCCTCGCCGGCCGGGGGCGACCAAGCAGTGTCAGGCCGGGGACCGGCCGCCACCTCTGACGTGGGGCAGACCCTGGGACAGGCCCGCCGCCCCCTCCCAGAAGGAGGTGGGGGGCCAGGGGAGGAACGCCCCCGCCCGCAGCAGGAAGGTAAGGGGGCCCTGGCGGGGCCGGGGAGGATGGAGGGGACCTGGGACAGCGCTCGGGATCAGGTACGGGGGTTCCCCCGGGTCGAGGCATGCTTCACCTGCCCGAGGACTAGCGGTTAGGGCGCAGCCCCTCAGCCCGGAGAAGGGCACTATTTCCCTGGGGCTGGGGCCTGCAGGCTTCCCCCTTTGATGCCCCACACTTTCCCTAGCTGGGGGGGGCTTCTCCCCTCCCAGCCTCCATCAACCCGCTTGGCTTCAGTGCCGGCCTCCCTGGGCACCTGGGTGGCTTTTTCTGGAAGGCACAGCGTTTGCCTGCTGCCTCCCCCCCCACCAAACCTGTGCCCCTGGAGCCCCCTTTGCTTTTGCCTGGGCCTGTGTCTGGGCCCAGTGAGGTGGTGTCTCCCCTAACGTGCGCTTCAGCCAGCAGAAGCTTGCCTTCTTCCCACTTAAATTCCTTCCTGATCCTCAGTGAAGGCTGGTGAGTCACTGGCCTCCCTGGTTCCTTTTCCCCTCATCATCAACACAGGAGTGCTCAGCACCTGGCCCAGCTGAGGTGCCTAGTCTGCATTCTCCCTCTTAGGTCCTGCCAGGCTTTTCTTCTGGTGTCCTGGGCATGTATGTACGGATGCCTGCCGGTTAATCTCAGCTGCTTCTGCTGGGCATAAATGCATCAGGTTGGGCACAGGTTTGCTGTCATGAGGCTGTGTGGCTCCTGGACGGGAGCTGGCTCCTGCATGTGCGGTGAGCTCATGTCTGTCTGTGTGTGTGCCCCTGTAGACAGACATGCCTGCAGTCCAAAGCTCTGTTCCCTTGGCGGGTTGCAGGTCCCCTACCAGAGGGGATGCCTTGGTCACACCCCAGGATGTACATGAGGAAATGGCCTCTCGGTGCCACACGTCACCCCCACTATTCACTGTTGGGTGAGGTCAGGTGGAGATGGGCAGTACTGTAAGTCTTGCCATTTTGTGGCCAAGAAACTCCTTTCCTACTACTTTATTTTCTTCTTTCCCTGAACCTCAAACCTAAAGCACAGGGAAGGGCAAAAGAAAACAATGGATGTCCTGGTACATATTCTTTAAAAAAGTAGAAAACAAAACCATTGCAAAACCTAAAAAAAAAAAAAAAAAAAAACTTAAAAAAATGTTCTTTAAAAAAATTATCTTCACTTAAAATTTGCCTATTTGTTTTGTAACGGTAATGCTTCAGTAGTGCTTGCTGCTGACATTGTTAAATGCCAGATAGTCTTCCTGTAGAATTTACCAAGAAAATGGAGCTGATTTGTGACCTCAGGCACTAGTACAACAATAGCAAATAGGCCACAGCATCACTGACAAAGATAAAAATTGACCTTGAATGTCAATTAACAGAAGGCTTTATCCACACTTTTTTATTGCACACAAGATCTCTGGACTCTGCTTTGTCCCTGTGTTTCCTTTGTGTTGTGTGTGCAGAAAAAGAAAAGAGGCACAAAGCTCCCTTTATATTATTAAAATCAGAAGCTGTTTGTAATTCTGTGGCCACTCTGATATTTCCTGGTACTGTACAAACTCAGTTCAAAAAGGAAATAATATGTTGCTTTTCATTGTTTCCCCAAATAACTTAGAGGGAGATAACTTGATAAAAACATTTCTATCGCACCCTCTGGTTAGTTAAGTGTAGTTGTTATGTTTCCAAAAATAGACAGTCCCCCAGTGTGCCTGAAATCTGCAACACGGAGGTCAGTTTTATGTCATGCACAGCCTTTTTTGCCACAGCCATTCTGCCTTAAAATTGTAATGAACTTCTCTGTCTGTTTCTTTAATTCCTTCATAATTTTGCATGGTGCTACAAAGTGGATGCATGCTTGTAATCAGAGATACAAGCTTGTAATCAGAAAGTAGCCAACAATAGCTGTTTGATGCCAGAAAAATAAAAAACGTTCAGAGGTTTGAAATAAGGGAAATTATGACTTTGTATGGCGTCTGGCAAAACTCCATGACTAACTAACTTAAGAAATGTATGTACTAAATAATGAATAATGAACCAATATCTCTTTAACCTCCACACAGAATCACTTCTTTGTCTTATTTTTCAATGACTTATAATGTTTTGGCTTTCCCAGCATTACTGGTATTAAATCAGCTTGCTGACTGTGGGGATGTCTTTGGAGGATGCTGGGGCCATTCTAGAAGGAGCAGAATGCTTTTCCTTGTACTTAGCCTCAGGCATAGACATGGCTTACTCCTTCCCTCAGTCAAAAAAAGGAACTTCAGAGGCTTAAACATACACTCAGACGGCTGCTAATGAGTCTGTTCAGTCTCTTCATACATTTCAAAATCTTCATGCCATATTTCAGTCTTGGGCCTTCTGGGCATTTGTGTCTAATTAGGCTGGAGGGCCTCCAGTTCAAGATTACCTATGCTGCTTGGTGCCCAAAGTCTTTATATGACTTTGGCAATAAAGCAGATTACCATGGGTTTATGTGCAAGCAAATTAGGGACAGATGTAAGCATTCTTGTAAGCCCTATTCCTGCTTTCTTAGCAGTGATTGAATTCTGGTTCTTTCTACATGAAATGATGAGCATGCTGATTATAGCATATTTGTAAGTAGGAGTATGCGAGACTTTTAAATACTTAATTTTCTTTTGCCTTTTTTTTTTCCAAGGGAAAAACAATACTGCTTCAAGAAAAGCTTTCCAGTTCCAGATACAAATAATGAAAAAGAGGAAAGTACTCAGAGCTGAACTATACATAGCACAGCAACAAATGCTTTCATAACACACCTTAGAGTAGAATAGAGAAAACACAATACATAGCACATGAATTGGTGTTTAGCACTATGAAGTAATTTTCCTTTGGTTAGGACTGCTATTTACTACTACTTTAAAAAATAAAGTCCCTATGCCTTATAAGAGGTATATGGAAAGACTGTTGTGGCTATCTCCTAGGTCATCACTGAATAAATAAACCAGATCTTAATTCTCCACATTATCCTCCACTTTGTAAGTGCTAGATGTGCTCATAGGATGTTACCCCTGGTTCTGTCAAGCCAAACCTTGAAATGAAATTCCAGTTCCAGTGAATAAAATGTCAAAATTTACAGAAAAACTGTTTCATCTTGTTAGGAGAACTGGATACATATTCAAAGGGAGACACCACCTTAAATTAACCTTAAAAATATTTAAAAATACATGTTAAAATGTGATTTGTGAAATGCTAGGTGGCTAATGAAACCCAAATATTAAAGTACTCTTCTAAATTAATATACCAATTTTCAGAATGATAGCAAATATCTACAAATATTCTAGTACTTGGCATCCTGCAGTCTTACATAACTGAATTTAGATTTTAAGTGCCTAACTTCAGACACTGGTAGGTGAATATTTATATTAATAAATACAAAGATAACACACTCCAGAAAACATCAAATTCTTCACAGTTATAATTCGGGAATATTAGACTTATGACTCAGAAATATGATATTTGACAAGAAAATTCTTCATGACCTCATTAGGAGGACCTAAGAATACCTGTCACCTGACATCCAAGCTCCTGTTTAAATATAAATCTTAGGGATCCTTACCTTAGGTCCCTGTGTGGCAGCTCTATGGAAATGTGCAGATGCTGAGATGGTGAGGAACAGTGGTGCACCATGAAAAGTGAATGTCTTCTGCCTGTCAGGCTCCCAGATTTTTGCTTGTGATTGTGCAATTGATAAAGTCAATTTTATTTTTTTGAAGAAAAAAGATTACAGGTGAAACACTGGCACCTAATTCTTAGATTTAAATCATATGATATAAATTAAGTAGTTCCACATTTTAGAACACTCAAAAAACCCCAATATCTTGTTTTCACAGGACAGGAAACAACAGTAAACTTACTATTCCTAACATTGCGTGTATTATGGAAAAGAAAAAAGCCTACCTGAATGTCATAGAATTATAGAATGGTTTGGGTTGGAAGGGACCTCAAAGACCATGTAGTTCCAACCCCTCTGCCATGAGAAGGGATGTCTCCCACTGGATCAGGCTACTCAAAGCCCAGTCCAACCTGACCTTGAATGCTTCCAGGGATGGGACACCCCCAGCTTCTCTGGGCAGCCTGTTCCATTGTCTCACCACCCTCATAGTGAAAATTCTAATCTACATCCACCCTATTTCAGTTTGAAGCCATTACTCTTTGTCCTATCACTACATAACTTTGTAAAAAGTCTCTGTCTAGCTTTCTTGTAGGGCCCCTTCAGACACACTGGAAGGCCACTATACGATCTCCCTGAAGCTTTCTCTTCAGGCTGAAAAACCCTGACTGTCCTCATAGGAGAGGTGCTTCAGCCCTCTGATCATCTTTGTGACCTTCCTCTTGTGCTGAGGACTCCAGATCTGGACACAGTACTCCAGGTGGGGTCTGACCAGAGCAGAGTAGAGGGGTAGAATCTCCTGAATATAGCTGCAAGCACACTTTGGCCGCTCATCTTGAGCTTCTCATCAGCCAACACCCCCAAGTCCTCTCCTCAGGGCTGTTTTTAATCCATTCTCCACTCAGCCTATGTCTATGCTTGCAATTGCCCTTGGCCTGGTTGAACTTCATTGGCGTGAGCCCACCTCTCAAGCCTGTCAAGGTCCCTCTGCATGACATCCAGCATGTTGACTGTGCCACACAGCTTGATGTCATTGACTAATTTGCTGAGGGTGTTGCCAACAAAGATGTTAAATGGCACTGGTCCCAGTACCAACCCCTGAGGAACACTACTTGTCACTGATTCCCACTTGGACATCAAACCATTGACTACAGCTTTTTTAGTGCAACCATCTAGCCAGTTCCTCATCCACTGTGTGGTCCATCTGTCAAATCTGTGTCTCTCCAATTTAGAGACCAGAATGTCTGTAAAGATGGAGGACAAATAGTAACAAATGTACATCCAAAGAAAATACTGTGCAGCCATCCTTTTATAGGCATTTATGAAATGCTGACTCAGATGGGATAAGTAATCACATCTGAATTGTCTCTGCTTTCATCTCTGAAATACGAATGTGTATCAAGGGAGCACTGCCTGGTGGCAAGCGCAGCCAGGCAGCCTGTCCTGAATACTCAGAAGCGGACAAATCTGTCCGGCTGAAGGTCCTGTGCCCTGTCCCCTGCTGCCCCAAACCATGGTAAGGGGCAGCCTTACAATGTTTTTGGAATCTGTGCCTCAAGTTTGTGGTGTGAGCTTCTACTTATTTAGGAATACAATAGTGCACTTTGATGTATCATATGGTCATTTATTTTCATTGAAAGTAAAGTGACTGGTCAATAATGGAACGTGCCTTCATTATAGAATCATTCAGGTTG